>OZ010716.1:24359037-24523944 GCA_963932345.1 Ophion ventricosus
CCCTCACTGTTATCCACGCGCGTATACAGTCACTGCCAATCGTTTTCTCCTATACAACGTATTTTAAGTATTATGAATTGTATCCCGGAATCAGACGTTTCTTTTTTTTCTTCTCATTTTTATGAGTCCAACGTATATGTTGCGCTTGTCCTTTGGAGGATACGATCGACTTTCGGCGCGAGAGACTTTCGGGGATCTTGTGACTCCGCGGCTTCCGTCTACTTTCACCTCACCCCATTGGATCAAGGAGAAAGAGATAGCAGAGAGAGTGAGAGAAAGAGAGGAAGCTCCGAGTGCGGTCGTGGCCCTGTCCTCGCGGACTTCTGTATACGAGCACGTTCAGCCTTTGTCGGTTCGAACCTCGCCCGGGACGTATACAGTTGAGGCATAACGATATGACGTCCATGTATATATATTTTACGTATAAGCAGCCGGAGGAGAGCGACCAGCTCCGAGTATCCCTCTTATAATATACTTCATATATTATCCCTCCCCTCCCCGGTCCCCCGCAATGGCCTGCCATTCCTCTCTCTCTCTCTCTCCTCTCTCTCTCTCTCTCTCTCTCTCTCTCGAGGTTGGAATACAGCGAATATAAATCAGACCGCGTGGCCCCGCGATGACAGCCGGTGACGCAAGGACTTTTGAGCCCTGGCGTCTTCGCGAATCCACCAGCTACCCTGGATACATCCACATTCGATAAAAGACATTTGATGGGGGCGATCCCTTTAGGCAGTCGAGAATAAACGTACTTTTGAGATTTTTTTGCGCTCAAACTATTTATTCGACATAATTGAAATTTTATGTACATATTATTACATCCTTTAATTTATTAAAAAAGTTTTTTTTTATTTAAAAATAGTGGCTCTACGACACTTACTTCAGAAACGGTTGCCGCCTGAGTTGTTCCACGGCGTACAGCCTAGCGTCCGGTGCATTAATCAGAAACATCAAAGCTAATAATTTTTAAATTTCTCAGATCCACGCGATATATGTGAGCCTAAAAAATCCGAAAAAAGTTGAAAATGTAAAAAATAGTACGTGTTTGACTATATGTTATATTTTTCTTGAAAATTTTACTATAGTAATTGTTAATAAAAAGTAATTTTTAAAAATACTCTCTATGAAAGTTTAGGTTCACATAGACGATGATCATGTTATATAAAAATGCGAAAAATTAAAAAATGATCGTTTGGTTAGTTTTTGTGTTATCTGGCACGAGGTCCATGAAAATGCGTCAAAAGTTCCGGGACTCAAAAATGTTGTCACTAAATGACCTTCCGCTTAATCTGCGATTCTGGAGTGATAGAATAGTCTCTCAACTTCCTTGTGGAGTTCATTTCCTGCCATATACTCTTCTTTACGTTATAAAGAGACGTCCCCTTTCAAACTTTTTTTTAACCAAATAATGTAGGCTATCAATACATCTGGTTGTTCCGAGAACAGTCCTTACATTATTGTCAAACGAAAAATGTATGTAAATGGTTACAGAGCGGTCGGTGGAACGAGCTTCCCCAAAATGGACCATGGAGTCATCTGAAGATGATTTTGAAGACATTGGGCTTCATAATCTCGAGTATTGGGACAATAGGCAACCGAGAACGGTCCTCGAATGTCTTGAAAATCACTTGTCCTTCGTATATATCTCTTTACAAAGGTTTCCAGTCAATGTAGATTCTCAACTATAGGCAGCCCTCATGGCCCTCGAACAACCGCATCACGAGAATCCACGGTCTCGTATGCCGGCATTATTATAAACGACTGCGGAGCGTGTCTATATTGCGTACATTTATAACGGACGGAGAAACGCGGTGGTATAGGGATGGACGTGTGTTAAACAAAGATCAACGAAACGATGAGGCAGAGAGAACGCACGCAGAAGCGTATACCTCGTTCGTTCTCCACATACCGTCCTAATATGCCGCGGCTTTCCCTTACTCCTTTGGGCTCCGTTGTTAGTAAGGAGAGCGAGAGCCCTTTACCTCTTCCTCTTACCCTCCTCCCCCACGACTCCCCGCCCTCCCCTGCCCCGTCATCCTCGTGTGCTCCTGTTCCGCGTCTTTCTACCGATGCGCCTTTGTCGTTGAGTAAAGCCGACTGTTTCCTGACCGCTCGTATATTATATCGCAATGCAACACGCAGGTATGCCGAGGACTTTGCCTCGCGCGGTTACGTCGTGCCGGCTCTTGGCTGCCTCTGTCGCCGACGTTTGTACGCACTTTTTCGTGAGATCATCATATCTATATATGTATTAGGGTGAGGCAAAAAAATCGGCCGGTTTTCCTTCGTCGTAGCGTAAAAATGAAGACGATTCTCACTTTGTGAATGGCTTTTGTTTTTTTTTTTTTTTTGGAATTGGAAAAAATGGAATGAAAATATGAGTGGAAAAGTTGTAGAGTTCTTTTCATATGGCTGTCATTCGACATCCGGAAACGATGGAAGTGAGGTATCGCGACTCGTCGCGTTCCTCCCCCTCAAGAGGCGCGACATCATTGAGGAGCTCGCAAAGGACAGAATTTCGGGATTGTAAACGTAAATCGTGTACGGATATCCTTCGTACATTATGTTATATAAAAATGCAAAAAATTGAAAAATAGTCGATCGGATAGTTTTTGTGTTATCTGGCACGAGGTCCATGAAAAAGTGGTTTTCGGAAGAACTCGCTCAAAGTTTCGAAACTCAAAAATGTTGTGACAGTTTTGAGTCTTGAAGCTCTCACAACATTTCTTTGCAGTGTTCTACGAGACGGTTGATCTTTCGGAAAAAAGCAAAGAAACACATTCCGCTCTGTTGTACGACGAACTTCGTTTCCTCGAAATGTGATCCGTCTAGGAGAAAACTTGGCCGTAGAGTTTTTTAGTGACAGGACCTGTGCACCATGTCCTTAAGTGTGCAATACAATGAAGCGAATCTTGGAAATGACACACTCGAAAATGGGTAACATGTGATCGCAAGGTAATAACACATGTAGCTGTGTTAAAAGAACATACTTGGATTTGAAGTGTACGCACCAGCGTGTGCACGAAAAAACCTTAAGGGATTCGAAAGACAGCCTCGTCGATGCGCGCCACATGCAACGTCACCAAAAGCGTTCGGAAGGAGCCCTTGGCCAAGGGCTCCTTCACCGAAACGAGGAAACGTCACGATCCGAGGCGCGATACGAGTTCCCGCGGTCCTCGAACTCGTTCGATGATACTCTTCTACCTATCGCTATCTCTTCATCTCTCCGCTGTTTCTTTTCGTTCTCTCCGTTTGGCAGCTTCTTGCCTCGACGGAAAAAAACGAGGAAGAACATCCTGCGGCAACTTGTCCGGAAGATTCCGAACCGAGAAGTTGGTGACAGGATGAACTGCCATTGGTAGCATTAGCGTTCGGATCTTTGGAAATCGGTGGGCCTTGGAACTGACGGGCTGGTTTGGGTTTCTTTAGGTTTCGGAAATGGTGCAATTGTACGAAGTCGCGTCGGGTGCGTTCGACTTGGGCGCTTACAAGCTTACAGTCCTCACGCTTATTAGCGGTGATGGGGCACGTTCGGGTTAAACTGTGCACCGTTCGACGAGCTTATGCTTTTCAGAACTAGAATCGATCGGATTAGAATTATTAGTATCAAGATGGAGGGCGCAGCAGAAGCTTTTATGCATTTTCGATTTTTTGAAGAGTTAAAAAAAATAATTAACAATGACACCGGCAGTGATGAATATTACGATCTAATAGAAGATAGTAGTGATGAAGCCATGGAGTGGAGATTTTTTTTCCTAATTTTTGGATATTTTCCTTAAAAGAAATCCTGTACCTGGGATCCAAAAGTTCGTCGAGTAGGTTATTTCATTGGAAATAAGACCCCGAAGTATCTGAAAACAGTTAGCGTGGAGTTGTTTTACAAAAAGTTGTCCAACAGTCAGAGATGAGCATACCTTAATTACAATGTAATTCAATTATTAATTTGGTCGCAAACTAATTAAATTACAAAATAATCTCATTGAACTGTATTTCATTGGATTGTGATTATAATTATTCAAGACATATTATGAAATCTGTTATAATGTATTTAATTACAAAGTAATCTAATGAAAATGTATTCAAGTATATTGTAAATTAATTACTTTCTTACTAGTTATGATTTACTATAGGAGAAATTATCATTATATCCTCTAAAGTTGGATATAAAAGTGATAAATTATGTCTCGTTTGAAATACAAAATCAAAATATTGTTTAGCTATTAGTTAGCAAACCGGTCTATGCGAATTAATATATAATCAATTAATTTGTAATTAGATTAACTTTCAATTGAATTACATAGTAATTAATTACCCTAGGCACTTGTGGTAACTAATTTATTATGTAATCTGTTACAAAGGATTAAATTATCAATTACAGTAGTAATCGTAATTGTAATTGTTAATTGTTAATTGAATTACTTTTTGCTCATCTCTGCCAACAGTTGGATAAAAGTGTACCAAATGTCCACCCGCAGGTTACCTGCAAGTTGAAAACCATCCAAAAAGATAACTGTTGCCCACATGATAACTTATAGATAACTTCCAAACGGACATTTAGTACCCATTTTGACAACTATTTGGAAACTGCTAGCTGGAAAAACCTCGCTGAAAGAAGCGATCGTGAGGACAATATGGCAGCGGTAAATGATGTCTCCGGTGACTTCATAAACGCTTCTGTAAGCGCGCACAGTGCCAAGTCGAACGACATGAGCGATTTTCACAAACGGTGAAAGGGTGTAAGCGCTAAAGTCGAACGCACCAGTCATCGGCAATGAGTGCACGGGGCCCTCGTATGAAAAACTATCCTAAACGTTCCTAGGATGCCCTCACCACCACAGGACCTTCCACCGCAAATATTCGCAATGTTTGCGCACCCTCGAAACTCTCCCATATCCATGAGTACCCCATCCCCCCCCCATCCTGGTGTACAGAGATAGAGAGAGAGACAGACAGAGAGAGAGAGAGAGGAGAGAGAGAGAGAGAGAGAGAGAGAGAGAGAGAGAGAGAGAGAGAGAGAGAGAGAGAGAGAGAGAGACAGAGAGAGAGAGAGAGAGAGAGAGAGAGAGAGAAATTGCAAAATCCGGGAGATGCACGGCCGAGTAAATGTGTACAACGTAACGTGGCGGGAAACGAGGCGAAACGAAACGAAACGGGACGAGCCGAGCTGAACGAACGGAACAGTGGTCGCTTCGCAGGACTCGCGAGTTTTCCCTATTCATACATACGTACACACATATATCCATATTCGCACCCATATGAGTTACCCCCCGCTGTAACATTTGTGTGGGCAGCGTGTACATCGTTGAAGGTGGATGCAGAGAGCGTTGCGAGGCGCAAACCGTGATCATCTCCACGAGAGTTTTTTTCCCTTTCGAGCAAGGACACAACCGCGGGGCTGGAAAACGCAACCGAGATTGGTGAAGCGTATGCGTGGGGCAGGATATAGTAGGACAGCTAAACGTTGCCAGCCCAAGAGCACTCCCATCTCGCGCGTCCTGTACGCTCTGCATGCCCTCCAATCAATAACTTTGAAACACACCGACGTTTGGGAAACAGATTCAGCAAGTTGCTTGATTGGAAAAACCGTCGGCCAGGTGAGGGCGGGCTGTGGGGGAACGATCGGAGAGGTCGGAGGATGGAAGGAGCGAAATGACGAGGCCGCGGGGGGGGGGGGGGGGGGGGTGGCCCAGGAACGGAGGCTTGCTCACGGTATTCACACACGCACACACGCGTACACTCAAAAGTCTCGCTGGCGTTGGAATACCACCGAGTTTGTGACATAGCCATCTGGATATGTGTACAAGCCATGTGCACCTCTCCCTCATACCTTGCATCGCTCGTTACAGTTGCGCTGTTCCATATAGGGTGACACCTATATGGTGGTCGCGACTTTTTAAAGACAGTAGTCTCGCTAAGGCGTTTTTCTATAGATTTTTTCAAATCATTTTGAGGATCTATTCAGGACACTATTTATTGATTACCCGCAAAATTTCAAAAGGAGTCACCGTTGTTGTGTATTCGAGATATTGGCAATCAAAGATTACACGGTTTTACACGTGTTCTTATGGGGAGCAGTTGAAAAATTCACATTTCACGCAATAACTTCGAAACTTTTCTACAGATAAAAAAAATTCTCAATTACAGAGGAACATATGACGAAGTGGGTAAAAAAAATCCTGAATTTTGACCGTCTAGTTGCAGAGATATAGCGATTTAAATTAAGCAATGGCTAGCGACGCTAGTGCCACCAAGCGACTGAAGCAGACTATAACTAGATTACAGTAATGTGTGCATATCCGTATATGCAGAGTATCTACGTATTAGTAGCCGGAATGGATAGTCTGATACAAAAGTGAGGGTGAGGTAATCATTATATTAGGCGTTTTCATCATTACTTTATAAGTTTTTACATCCCGATAAGATGTACAACCTACATTATAACGATATTTCGCAACATTTCGAAGCTTTCATCGATTGAGCGGAGAATAAACGTGACTGTGGCGAGACTACTACCTTGAGCGTCTTCCGCGGAGATTTCGCGAACGAGAAAAATACGTTTTTCGATGGATTTTCAACGTGCTCTTCGAAAAAAAATACAGCGTATTTTTGTTACGAGTGGTATTTGCCAGGAAAAACATGAGCATGCTGGAAAAAAATCAACATTCCATTTTGAATACAGCGGAATGAAGATAATTAAATTCCGAATACGAAACACTCCTTAAAAACTTCTTTTGTTTAACTCGTCATCGAGAAGAAAATGATTAAAAATGCATTTTAAGGGCTTACACCTAATTGGAATTTTTGAAGATATAGATTTTTTTTGGTTTCCGATGGATTCTCAAGATATAACATTTCAAAAATATTCCTGGTAAACTTCAGGTCAATCTGTTCAAAATTGAGGGAGTTATGGGCGTTTATGCGTAGGTTCCGCGGACCGGCAAACTTTAAACGCGTTTTTTTTCAAAATAACTTTTTTCAAAATGGATGACTAGGATATGACAAAAATCACCACACCGATCAGCAATACATTTTACGAGCTTCTTTCACATATCAAAAAGAGGTGCTTGAACGAAAGAATCTTTTTTTTGATACACAGCTGTTTTTTAACAACGAAAATAAAGCGTTTTTCACCGAAAATCGACACTTTCACTTTGGACTGGAGCAACATTAAATTTGTTGTCCAAGCACTAGATAATTTCATGCAAAAACTAAATGCTTTTGATTTTTTTATTTCGGATGATTTTTTTCCGAGCAGCAGTGGTCACCGCGAAGGACGTTTTTTAAACAGCGGCCTGCACAAACCACCGCATCTGCCATATTTATAAATGTTTTTCAACACAAAAATTGTAAACGATACTTAAAACCTTTATAAAAAAAACCTTTATAAAATTGTAAATAAGACATTATAAAAAATTATAAAATTGTAAATAAAAAAATTATAAAAAAGCCTTTATAAAATTGTACACGATACTTAAAACTCTTGAAATTAAAAAGTAGCCTTTAATTTAAAGAAGGAAAAAAATTGAAAACCCGCACACGTTTTTCCAGAAGAAAATCACGAAAATTGCTCCTCTTTTCGGCCACGAGTTAGGTGTTAAATTGGATGAATAGAAATGAATTCCATTGAAAAAAAAGTTTTTTTTTTACGAGTGTTTCGTTTTCAGAATTGAATGATCCTCACTCTGCTGCCCTCAAAATGGAATTTTGATTTTTTTTCCAGAATGCTTAATTTTTCCTGGCAAATACTACTCACCGTTTACTACAAAAAAAAACGCTATACCTTTGTACCAAGAGAACTTGAAAAACCCTTAAAAATCAGATTTTTCTCGCTTGTAAAATATCCGCGCACCTAAAAAACCTACGACCACCTTATAACAGTCACCCTGTATGTAAAACGTTCACGAATAGATACGTCACCATGCCTAGCGCTTTCCGATGCCCACGCGAGTTTTCACGGCATCCTCTGGATGCGTGAAATGTCCGCGGCATCAGAGTTTCGCCTATATTTGTCTCTCTGCTGCAGCGTTGTACGGGTATAGTTCGCGATTGAGAGAGCGCTACGGAGCAGATTGCGGGGGCGAGGAGCACAGGGAAGCGCGAGAGAGGTAGGCCGAAGAGGAAGAGTAGGAGGAGGAGGAAAAAAAAGAGATTCCGAGCAAGCGAGAGGCGGGAAATGAGAGACAAGCAGAGGATGGACCCGATGGTACCACCAGAAGAGGAGAGAATGCCGCATTCGGCATGGTACGTCTGCACCATCGAACGTGTAGCCAATATGTGCACGCACACATTCACACATTATATACATGTATATATTTAGATTCGCGTTTCCGTGTATATGTATAAGATAGATGGTGGAATATATACGATACGTATATATAGTAGTGACGCGCGCGTTTTATTTCCAATTCCAATGGGAGGAACAATAACGGCTATCTCGTCTATCCGGAGGTACACGGGCGGGATGATGCATTGTTTAAGAATTAATCGGAGGAACAGACTGTCCGCCCCCCCGCGCGAATGTGCGCCCACTGACTCTTCTATCGCGTCTCTTCTCGTCAATCCTGTGTCGCTCTCGTATACGTTTATATCTACGCACACATACGTAAATTTACACATATATATATTTGTCCATGTGCATATGTTCGGGCCAGCGATTCGCAATTATTCCAGCGTGTTCGACCGGGCAACTCTCGACTTTTAGCGTTTTTCTGCAGCTATTTTTATTACCACCAGTGGTCATAGAGAGAGAGAGAGAGAGAGAGAGAGAGAGAGAGAAAGAGGGAGAGAGAGAGAGAGAAAGAGATCGGTATACTGATGGGGTAGCATTGAATTGCATAAAGGTATTGCTCACCGGAAAATCCATTTCGTATTGCTACAGGAAAGGCCGTCGGCAATTTGCAGTTTGGGTTTGAAGGTTGGGCTTGTTTGGGTTTAGGGTTGGGCTTGTTCGGGTTTAAGGTTGGGCTTGTTTGGGTTTAACTTTGCGTTTACGTTTGTTTGGGTTTGTTTGGGTTTGATGGATGGATGGATGGATGGATAGTAAGAGTGTGAGAATGTGTGTGAGACCACGAGAGTGTGAATGTGAGAATGTGTGTGAGACCGCGAGAGTGAGAATGTGAAAAGAGTGAGAGAATGAGAGAGTGAGTGAGATAGAGAGTTAGGGAGTGAGAGAGAGAGAGAGAGAGCAACTCATTATTTGCATGTACCTTTTTTTTATCACCCGAAACGTCTAATTACATTTTCAATGCCATGAAATAGCTGCCCTTTGTGTAATATCTGTAGATTTTTCTAATAGTTTTGGTATTCGGTATTGTTTATCCAAAAAAATGTTTAGGTCATATAGACTGAATAAGTGTATGCAGTTTTTTTATTTGAATTTGAGACACATTTACTGTCTGAAAATAGAGATATATCTTTTTTATTTTATGCAAATAACGATATTATTTCGAATGTTCCTCAAATACGTTTAAATCAACAATTTATTTGAATCAAATACATATTTCTTGGATAGTCTACGTCAAGAAATTCTCGAAAAAAAAATATTTATATATATTTGAAACAAATAGAATCGTGATAGATCGTGAGACAGCGAAAAATTGATTTCCCTCAAATCCTCGTTAACCCTAATAAACTTTTTCACAATTCGCTTGGACGAATTCGAGCAAGGAGGAAGGTACGCGTGCGAAAAATAATCAATTCGTCGCTAACAATTCGAACTCCGTTGTACAAAAACGAGCCTAGCCGTAACTTTAATGCGCACCGATGTTCGACGTGATCAACGAATCGTGCGCAACAAATTTCCGAAAAGATAAAAGCCACGCGTGTGTGAACATGCAATAGAGTTTAACAGGCGCGATTTTATCATATCGATGAAGGTGTCGGGAAGTGAATTTACGCTCAATTGATAAAGCGATAGAACAAGTTTTCATCGGCGGCAATTTGCACCACACGCTCGTTCACGCGCGAGTAGACTTCGGTGCTTATATTCGCGTTACTTTAATAAAGTCGGGAGAGCCTCTCATATCTGACGTTGCGAATTGCGCTTTAACTTAGACCAGCGCCGATATACAGCGAGTTGAGACCGTGTGCCCGTTTATATATGTGTATATATATATATATACACATATATAGACCAGACCCAATGGTAAAACCTTGCAGCAAAGTACACTGCGAGTGCGTTTCGCAGGATCGAAGCAAAAGAAGTCCAAAGGGCAAAGAAAAAAAAAAAAAAAACCCCCGAGAAGTCACGGTAGTTGTGCCGTTGGGCATATCGATTTCTATCCGCACGGTGTGGCGGTAAGCACCGATATTGCCAGCCGCCATAAAACGATTATTGTCACCGGGAGTATATGATTATTGCGCTGTTATAACCACCTCTCGACAGAAGAGAAAAGGAGAGAGAGATTTTCACGAGTTGCAAGTTTATATATGTACATATATATATGGGGGAAGGTGATTTTGAGGATATTTGACTTCGAGGACCGTCCTCACAGTGGTTTTTTGCTACCACACTCAACATTGTGAAAAGTTTGGTGTTTTCGAAATCATCTCTAGATGAAGGTAAACATTTTTATGTAAAGGTCATTTTAAGAACTGTCTGATCCGCGAAATCAACGCTTTGTTATTAAAAAAAATTAAGGATCGTGCTCGAAACAATCCGATTTGCTGATAACCAACATTGTGGAGATGTATAACGAGTGCAGAATGTACTTTCTATATATATTTGGTATGTGCATAATTCCGTAGCGAAATTCCGACAGATGTCGTTCGCAGTTGTTTCTCCGCTCGCACGTGCGTCAATCATATGAAGTGTCGTATATCAAGTGAAAGCTGAAACTTGCGCCGGCATTTTAAAGAAGTATCCATCAAGATCCGTGCCGTATAGGAAGCTTCATTATATTTTGAACATTGAAGAAAAAAACGTGTATTTTCGATGACTTTCGCTTTTTTATTTCCGAAAACGTAAAGATCCATCGCAAACTCAGAAAAAGATATGCGCCGTGTACGGAGAGAATGCCGTAAGCGAAAGTGTGGGTTGGAAGTGGTTTGCGAATTTTCGTTTTGAAGTTTTTTATCTCCAAGATGCTCTTCACCCCGATCGGCTAGTCACTACTGATGTCGATAAATGAAGGCTTCGATCGACTCCGACCGGCATTTGACGACTACAGAGATCGGGCATAACCTCAACATTGACTAATCAACTGTCTCGAGACATTTACGGAAACTTGGGATGATAAACAAGCTTGATAAATGGGTGCCATGTGAACTGAGCGAAATGAATTTAATGGACCGAATTTCAGCTTGCAATTTGCTGCTCAAACGCCATCAAAATGAACCATTTTTAAAACGAGTGATTACTGGCGATAAAAAGTGGATTGTCTACAACAATGTCAGTCGAAAATGATCATGACCGAAGCTCAAGGAGGGTACTCAGAACGTCGCAAAGGCTGGATTACACCCGTAGAAGGTAATGCTCTGTATCTGGTGGGATAGGGAAGGAATCGTCTATTATGAGCTACTACGAGCCAACGAAATGATTGATTCGACCAAGTACTGCTCACAACTGGCCAAATAAAAGCGAGAAATCGATGAGAAGCAGCCCGAATTGACGAACAAAAAAAGTGTAGTGTTCCACCAGGACAACGTTAGACCACACGTTTCTCTGATTACCCGGAAAAAGTTATTGCGGCTTGGGTGGGATGTTTTGGTGTACCAATCGTATAGTCCGGACCTTGCACCTTCGGACTAACACTTGTTCCGGGCGCCACAAAATAGTTTGAATAATAAAACCTTCAGTTCCATGGACTCACTCAAAAACCACTTGGATGGATTCTTTGCCCAAAGATCTCAGGACTTCTGTGAAAGAGGGATAATGAAGCTCGTGGAGTGATGGCAGAAAGTCATTGAACAGAATGGAACATATTCGGTTGATTAAAATCGCCTTTTCTGGTAAATATTTTGCGTTTGAAATTTACTCGATTGTCGCTACGGAATTATGCATAGGCCCATATATAGACAGAGGGTACTTATAAATTCTACTATACCTTTTAAGATGGACGATGCTGAACTTTGCATCGTTGGACCACAACGAAAATTCTTCTTGGTTATTCCATTTCTTTATTTTCATTGTTATCTAAAATATTTTTTTGCAGGTTTTGGTTGTCCATTTTTAATAAGGATCCTCAATAATGTCTCCGTGATTTTTGTAGAAAAAAATGGGCGAAAACAATACGGCAACACGAAAATAAAAAAAATTTCTTGGCATTCCAGCCATGCAAAATTCGAAAGTCATCAAAATGGGAAGACCTGTGTACATGAATATGCCGTAAAATGCTGCTACATACGATGAGCAACCTATATATGAATAGTCTCGTGCACAATGCATCGAATGTGTTATATATCTATATATATATTATATGGGGAATTTCAGATCAAATCTATTCCGGTGCTCCTCTGATGATCACCCTTTTTCGCATGTCATTATTATTATGGCAAAATACATTGGAATGCTTCTGATAAATGTACACCATCTGTTATTCATCTACAATTGTTTCAACAATTAAAAAAATAATATCCTGTGTTGATAATTCTCGAAATATCGTCTACAAGATGAATTCGATAATTCATACTGCCCGCATCAGTTTCCTCGGGCTCGCTATTCCTTTCTGAGGCTATTGCGTTTTGAGAAAGTAAAATAATTATTAATAATGACATAGAGTACATTAGATTGATATATTGGCTCGTTTGGCATGGAGGGGCCTATGCGTACGCCGGAAAGTCACACGCGAGAAACGTACACGACGGAGCTCAACTTTATACCGGCTGTTTCGAACATTGTACATTCCGGTGGACGTTTATTACCGGCATTCTCTTTTTCCACCCGCCCCGGCTTAGAATTTATGCTCGATGATTTAATTGACGATGCGCGAGCATCGCGTTCTTCGTCCCTTATTTTCCCTCGGTTACCGTTTTTATCTTTTCATTTTTTTTTTCGTTGCCTCTGCGTCCTGGCGACTGGAAAATAATACTCGATAAAGTGTGAACCCTCTCCGCCGGCTCTTTCGTGCGCTTGTTCGCACTCGCGTAGCCACGAAAACAACGAAAAATTCAGCGCACGCGAATGTGCAGCTGTAATCATCGTAACAATATGCAAACTATACGAGTGTCAATATAAATAAATATATATATATATATATATATATATATATATATATATATATATATATATATATATATATATATATATATATGAGTATAGTAATTTGCGAATTAATTCGAGAATATTCCCCTCGTGGTTGAATTTGCGTAGGTTTACCTCTTAGACGGTTCAAGACCGTGTTTGTCGTCTCATTCCGTGTCTCGTAGAAGTCCCTCTAAGGGAAAAGTCCCTTTTCGATAGTCAATTTTATACAGTACTGTGGCACCGACAAGGTGCGCGCAATCTTCCTGTCGATTAGACACTTTATATACACACATATGTTTATATATAGGGTGAGTCCGAGGTAGTTGGCCATAGTGTTATTAAGGATGAGTCAAAATAAAAGTACAGGCGTTTCTTTACTTATCTCTATTCGTAATAAAACTTTGAACATTTAACTTAAAGGTAATTCTAAAAAATAAAACAAATTCTCATGAGATCAACCGTGAAATTAGACTTTTTCGGAAATCACGATTGACCATCTCTTCCGGAGTATTCGGGTATGATGGCCGTAGGAGAAGAGGAGATATGGCCAGTGCTCAATTCTACTCTTGGTTTTAATTCTCAATTTTTTTTCTTCTTCTGGCCACATCGAGAATAGATATGATCGAGTTCCGTGCAATTTTCATGTACCCAAAGTTGGTACGCTATGCACTAAAGCCAGTCTTCACCAATCGATGGTTCTAGAAATTAGGGTGAACTGAAATAAAAAATGTAATTATAGTATTATTCGTTTAGTTATTTTTTTCTTCGAAAAATATAGCGTTGATGCCCGTTGGGCTCCGCTGATTTTTATTCGTTCCGAGTGCATCGATCATACGGAAAGCAAACAAAGAACACGTCTTTGAGAAACCCAAGATGAAAATACATCCAGGATTGTGGGGATAGGGATCTTTTGCGGTCCTCGCGAAGGGTGCTTTTCTCTACGCATCCAACGAGCGCGGTGACACAAATGAAGATGTGGTTTTCAAAGATTTCTTTGAAAATTCACCATCCGTATCGACATTGCGGAATAAAAGGGCACGAGTATATAAAATCGATTGGAAGACGAAAAGTCCTCGGCGGAAAGGACCTTTGTAAACTTTACTTCGTCTTTTTTTTCTTCATTTGTGGGTATGGTATATCTGATAGGAAATCATCGATCGTTATAGTCGGGTACACACGTACACGTAATTTCTATACATACTTATATATATTTTTTTATTTTATTTTATTCATTATATTATCTGAGTTCCAACATATACCTTTGTGGGTTGTTAGAGTTTGACTTTTTATGATTCAACTCTTTCCCGTCACACTGCAACCGCACTTCGTTAATCCAACCTAACTGTCGTTGCGTCCACAGCCGTCTTAAGGCCTTAGGCCACTCTAGACGCGAAAAAAGGGCATATTTTCTATTTTTTTTTTCAACAAAATCATTAAATAAATCGGAATTACAAAATAGGGGTTTTATTGTATACGTAATTGACTATACAAAGTTATTTTTTCATAGCGATACATGTCAAAATGGCGACTGTGCAGCATTTTTCCGATGACGCCTTTATTTCGGGAAGGTCAACGGCCGGACCAACAGCTCCTATAATTTTTGAGTTATGATGAGACACTAGTCGTTTAAAATGGCTGGGGTCATTGGGAGCCCCCTGTGACCAGCCACTTTAATCTACTAAAGGGGTCTGGGTTATGTGCCCATGAAGGTTTCCTTGTACCGAGGGTACAAGGAAACTGTCAAAACCCCGTGCCGGTATAGACCTCACGCTGGCTCGCTGATGCGCCAGCCGGTGCACGGATAAGCGGTCACCGCTCCTAGTATCGGCCATTCACAATGCTGCTGAACTCGAAGTACCGCCGGAACCGAACTCGAACAAACCTATCCACCAGTGTTGTTTATATATATAATACTTCGTACGGTCTATTATTACTTTCCAAAGATATAATATTACCTGCAGTTCTCCAAGTGTCATTAAGCTATCACGTTGCTGAAAAGGTATAATTATACTATGTTGTTTCTACCGAAGAAGAAAGATCCTTGTCTTTCATTATCCTAGTTCTCCTTAGCACATCTTTTCGGAGTTCCAGCTCGACCTTTCTCCGTTTCTCGCTCGATCTTTGATCCTCGCTAGATGCTGAAGCGAAGAAGATACTCGGTTCATTCTTCACATCGATAAGTGTCAACTTATCCCCTTGACATTCTTCCATCCCCGATCAGAATCAACATCCGAGAGATTCATTTTTGGGTAGGTCTCTTACCGACGATTCGAAGTCCTGTCGAATTTTGACAGCATTTCATCGAGACATCTCGTTGTGCAATGTATTGACGATTCCCGCGCGTATGTAGGGAACGCGAATCGAACGCCTGTCGAGGAGAGTACGCATGGTAGGACGTCGATTTCTGTCTCATGTGTTGGGCGGACTGGTATATATGTATATAAGAGGGACGGGGTAGAACTCGATGGACGTTGTATATATGCAACCTACAAGCAATCTCGCTAATGGCTCCTTCGTTGTCCCCTTCGCGTATACCCGGTCCATCACGCGATCCTCAAGGATTCTCTAAGCCCATGAATATTTATTCGCTCGACTTGCTTGCTTCTATTAAAACTAATAAATTGCAACATTACGAGAAATGAGGACGGGGGGGGGGGGGGGGAGGGGAGAGAGAGAGAGAGAGGAATCCCGCTGTTCGTATCTTCCTCTGCCAATGACAGCAGCATCCATAAGCGACATCCTGAGACCCGTTGCGCCACGCCGCGCCTCTATATACACAAAATCTCTAAATCATCGCAGGATTGAAGCCTGCACGATGTCAAGCGAGTACGTGCCAAGCCCGCCGAGCCAACTGTAAGAGGAAATGGGCATAATCGCTAATTAATACGAAGGCAAAAAAATAAGGAACGAAGCAGCACGAGCCTCACTGCGTATCGAGCATATGCTAGCCTAGGCTTGCAGATATACACAAAAGTCTATCCACCCAGCTTTCCATTTTCTGCTCCGTACAGTCTCAAGAAATGAAGATCAGTTGAACGACGGCTTGTCGAACCTCGGCCGAGTCATTGATACCAAGGCTTTCCTGGGCTCAACATTTCTGTAAAAACTTTCGCCGTACCTTCGACCACTCTTGGTGGGTCATTCGGCGAGCTGCCGTATATATTGATGGTCGGAAGAACGATTTTTCAGGGTCGCGAGACTGTTGAATTGGGACCTGGATCTGTTGGGGTCCAGGCCGAGAGAAAAGGTCATGGTATTTACCACAAACGCTTATGGTAAAAGAGGGAATAGTTTTCCCTATAGTTTATTGACAACGCAAGTATAAAATGGTTAAGGGGGCACACCCAAGTGGACGGCGGAAAAAGTAGGTGAATTTTGGGAACTATTACCTCAAACACTATTCGTCCGATTTCATCCAAGTTTGGGTTATTCGAAAGTACAGTTAAAACCGGTTATAACGTCATTAAAGGGACTCTGCAGAACCGACGTTATAGCCTATTCGTCGTTGAAAGGAATGCCGCTATAAGCGGTTTCGACTGTATTGATATTGAAGTATATTAACAACATTTTTTATAAATATATATTTATTGCGAGCACTGTTATTGTGGCCGGCGTAAAACTTGTTCCTCGCTAGCAGTCTCCATAATTATATGCACTCGGTTGATCTGAAAGAAAAATTTCGAAAAGATTCTTAAAATATAATGTATCCCCGTAAGCTCTTCCCATCGTAGGATTGTTGAAATTTTTGAAGTCCGCAATTATGCGAAATTGTTATTAAAAATTTTGTTAAAAAAGTGAGGCTATGCAAACAGGGACGAGACGGCCATTTATCGGACATTGTGTTCCACACATAACCTCCATATTTGTACCTTATATTAAAATAAAAATATTCGTACTCTTCAAATAAATAATACGTTATATAAATAAATATAAATGTCAGGTCATTTTGAGACACCCTTTATATTTTTTGCAGTAGCTGTGGCTATAAAGTATTATTGTTCCCGCAGGGAAATATAAAATATGTTTGAAGTATGGTTGAAAACACTATACATTTTTCTCAGTGCACCAAAACTCATTTATTGTACGCACTGTGGCCTTTAAAGACCCTACTTTAAGGGAAAGGCATGTTTTAATCCCGCGGTACGCTGCAGTTTTTGGGCTATATATATATATATATATTTACATAGAGGTATGAATTAATACGTGTGTGTACATCTTCATTTCCGTCATGAGGAACGGTTTACATAAGTGCACCCTTTCGACCGTGATATCTAATGAGCAACACGGGGCAAAAACTGACGTAAAGCAGAATATTTTCGAGTGCATGCTAACGTTCTGTATACCGCTTGCGTGGGAATGGAAAATCCAAGTGGGCGCAGTACGCTCGTGCATGTGTGCCGGATGAGTAAAAGAAAAATTGAATAAATAAACTTTCTGGCAAAAGCGATATATATATATATATATATATATATATATATAGATATATATATATATATATATATATATATATATATATATATATATATATATACAGGGTGATTCATAATAGGTGACGCACTCTGAATTGGCGCCAGTTAGAAGCCAGAACTCTTTTCGAATACATCGAACAATACAAATCCCATAGTATACTACCCAGAAAGTACCTAGAAATAACGCCTATCTATCAGCAGATCACACTTGCATAGTTCAGATGCTGATAATTTTTTTTTACAATTATTTGACAACAGTTAGGAGCCAGAACTCTTTTCGAATACATCGAACAATACAAATTCCATAGTATCCTACCCAGAAAGTACCTAGAACTAACGCCTCTCCACCAGCAGATCACACTTGCACAGTTAAGATGCTGATAAATTTTTTTTACAATTATTTGACAACAGTTAGAAGCCAGAACTCTTTTCGAATACATCGAACAATACAAATCCCATAGTATACTACCCAGAAAGTACCTAGAAATAACGCCTATCTATCAGCAGATCACACTTGCATAGTTCAGATGCTGATAATTTTTTTTTACAATTATTTGACAACAGTTAGGAGCCAGAACTCTTTTCGAATACATCGAACATTACAAATCCCATAGTATACTACCCAGAAAGTACCTAGAACTAACGCCTATCCATCAGCAGATCACACTTGCATAGTTAAGATGCTGATAAAATTTGTTTACAATTATTTGACAACAGTAAGAAGCCAGAACTCTTTTCGAATATATCATGCGAAACAAATACCATAGTATCCTGACCCAGAAAGTCCCTAGAACTAACGCCTATCCATCAGCAGATCACACTTGCATAGTTCAGATGCTGATAATTTTATTTAAAAATTATTTGACAACAGTTAGGAGCCAGAACTCTTTTCGAATACATCGAACAATACAAATTCCATAGTATCCTACCCAGAAAGTACCTAGAACTAACGCCTATCCACCAGCAGATCACACTTGCATAGTTAAGATGCTGATAAATTTTTTTTACAATTATTTGACAACAGTTAGAAGCCAGAACTCTTTTCGATACATCGAACAATACAAATCCCATAGTATACTACCCAGAAAGTACCTAGAAATAACGCCTATCTATCAGCAGATCACACTTGCATAGTTCAGATGCTGATAATTTTATTTAAAAATTATTTGACAACAGTTAGGAGCCAGAACTCTTTTCGAATACATCGTACAATACAAATTCCATAGTATCCTACCCAGAAAGTACCTAGAACTAACGCCTATCCATCAGCAGATCACACTTGCATAGTTAAGATGCTGATACATTTTTTTTACAATTATTTGACAACAGTTAGAAGCCAGAACTCTTTTCGAATACATCATACGAAACAAATACCATAGTATCCTACCCAGAAAGTACCTAGAACTAACGCCTATCCATCAGCAGATCACACTTGCATAGTTAAGATGCTGATAAATTTTTTTTACAATTATTTGACAACAGTTAGAAGCCAGAACTCTTTTCGAATACATCGAACAATACAAATCCCATAGTATACTACCCAGAAAGTACCTAGAAATAACGCCTATCTATCAGCAGATCACACTTGCATAGTTCAGATGCTGATAATGTCGTTGAGAGTGGATCGACGGAAAAGCGAAAGAATGCGCAGACGTAAGGGAAGATGAGACAAACGACAAGTATAATCGAGGAGAAATAAGAAACGCAAGAATGCCAATGAGTGACAGTAAGATAATAACGAAGGACGAAAGAGCGACGAATAACAGGCGACGACACCCGAAAAGACAATTCACGCTCATTCGCTTGTGTTCCGCGCGGCTTGATGCTCTGAACTTGCGCACCCAAGATGACGGAAAGCGTTAGCAGACGATACACGAAACGTCACATCACCAGAAAAAGCGAGACAGATGCCGATCTGCCTTGCTTGTCGTCTGCTACGTGCCCCGCGCTCGGCTCCGAGGACTGAGTGGCGGCGTCGATCATGGCGGACTGTAGTCCTATGACAATGCATCGAACGCCCAAATTCTAATGCTTCCCATTCAAAATCTATTCGACGGAAACAAAAAAGCCTTGACAATTACACTCCGGGCACCCCCCTGAACCCGCCAATTCAGAGTGCGTCACCTATTATGAATCACCCTGTATATATATATATATATATATGTGTGTGTGTGTGTATGTGTGTATGTATATATATAATTTTTAATGTGTTCATCAATTTTCTACAAGTGACCGATCCTTTTGTGAATGAAAACGAAGGATGAGTTATTAACGTTGCAATATAGGTGGAGATTTGAATTCCACATATAAAGGGGTCTGCATAAGGTTGGCATTTTTAAAATACGATTTTTAGGGTGAAGTTCTATAGCGTAGGGTCTTAAATTTAATTTGCAACAAAGATTTTGTAAAAATTAAAAAAAATTGACCGATTTATGACGATTTTTGTGAAGGGCCAGATACTCTTTCTTGTTTTGCGTTTTTCTCGAAACTATGTCTTATGATACATTTTAAGAATGATCTCAGAATATACGAGGTGTGTAAATTAAGTAACGAGACTAGCAGCGTAGCGTTCGATCTAGCAACACTTGCAACACGGGACTTGGAGGGGCGACAGGTGAACATGTGATACGCCTTCAGTACGAGTTTGAACTGGCTAGAGTCATTTGGTTGTCCGTAGTGATTTTTTTTTTTCGTGAAACAGTTTTTTCTAGTGCGTTCTAAAAATGAGTGACATCAATTTTGAGCAACGGTGTGCTATCAGGTTTTGCTTCAAACTTGGGCACAGCGCAACGAAAACTTTTTCAAAGCTTCAGCAGGCCTACGGAGACAGTGTTTTGTCAAGGGCCCAGGTTTTTCGGCGGTTCAAGGCATTTTCAGAATGCAGAGAGTCGATTGAAGATGAACCACGCAGCGGAGAGCCTTCATCTTCAAGAACCGATAAACATGTCGACCGAATCCGGGATCTTGTGCGTTCAGATCATCGGTTGACAGTCAGAATGATCTAGGAATAGTTGAATTTGACTCACACTACCGTTCATCAGATTTTGATGAATTTTGATATGAGAAAAATTGATGTCACACAGCAATTTCAATAATAGAGTTTTTGGCCAGTAAAAACATTTCTGTGGCACCTCAGCCTCCTTATTCACCTGACTTGAGTCCTTGTGACTTTTTCATTTGCCCGAGATTAAAAATCACCTCTAGGGACGTCATTTTGGGACACTCGAAAACATTCAAACGGCTCTAACTGACAAGCTGAAGACTATTCCAGTATCCGAGTTCCAGTACTGCTATGAGGATTGGAAGAACCGTCTCCAGCGCTGTGTGGTTTCCCAAGGAAGTTATTTTGAGAGAAACAATATTGGATTGTAATTCTATTCGAATAAAAAAATTGAAAAAAATCAGTCTCATTACTTAATTTACACACCTCGTAGTTTATAACATTTTCTATGGTATGCCCGGATGATTTCCCAATATTCTTATCCATTGCTTAATAAAATAAAGATTGAAGTTGTTTTTTTGCCGGAAATCTAACTGTTTTTTTCTACAGCTTGCCATTTTCGTAATTTTCAGAATTCAAAAAAGTATCCGTTCATACGAAAGTTTTATTATTACACCAAAAGCATATTTTTCATTTCGGTCAGCCTAGTTGCCAGAACGACCTCCACCAAATGGCCACCCTGCGCCCAAAATCACGGATTCGTTTGAAACCGATTTAAGGATAGTCCACGAAACAGCCAAACGTGCTGACAGCCAACATTACACAAAGATAAGGAGTTCAAAATGTCCTTTTTCCTACACATAGGAATCTACAGGCTTTCGATGATACAAGTCTACATCCGTAAGAGAAAGCTGTAGACGTCGTGTATACCATATAGAATAATTCGGATGGTGAAGGTGACTGAGTTCGTACAATCTGCGGCATGGTCGCAGGAGCATTAGGGGGTGTAAGCTCGGTCACGTTTATCGCGCGGATTCGTCAGAGGTACCAAACCCAAGACCGTAGGAAGCTCGTACCGGGGTGGGGTGAGGGGGTGAGAAAGACGAAGCGGTTGGTAGCGACGTGGACGCTGTGACGAAGAGACGTAGGAGGCGAGACGAGGCACACATACACAGGCGACGCAACCCCAGCAGCGAGATTGCCTTTAATCCGTCGAGATTTAATACGCGCGACAAATTTTCAGGAGAATTAATTGAATACGCTTGTGGAAGAGGAGGGAGGGAGAGCAGGAAGGCGAAAGAGAGAAAGATAGAAGGAGCAGGGATTGGTGTCTCGCGGATTATTGTATGCTTGGGCCGGTTTAACAGCCCACGTTCCATCTTGCCTCTTCCTACGTACACCCTTTCCACAAAAGTTCTCTCTCTCTCTCTCCGCATTATATATCCCTGGCTATCTCGGAAATCCCTGTCCCTTGCCCAGCAGCAGCGTCCTCCTCCACTTCCTCACCGTACAACTTTTCCAACAACCCTCCGCATTGGTTCGCCTCGCGACTAGCCCCAGCGACCACCGTTTCTCGCCTCAATGTGTCTTTTCCAAATGATCGAGCCGCGCGTATCGCCCGGCAAGCCCTATCCCACCACTCGCCGGACACATTAATACATAGCGTGAAATCAACCACCCACCCCCTCGACGGGACTACAGCGTTATTCTTGGCTCCGAAGAAAGTCATCAGCCCCAAAGTTAACGAACAGCAGGTTGGAGGCAGTTGGAGGAAAACTAGATTGATACGCCGCGTATCCTTCTGTGCTTCGCGTGAGATAAAATTCCCCACAACGGCAATTCGATCCAATCTATTGAAAAGATAGGGAGGACATTTTTTTGCTCAATTGATCGTGGAGCAACGTCGATGAGACTGCGAGCCGAGAACTTTGGGAACGGATGGGCGAAAATGGACAAAAGTGCGCGTTTGGCAAACTTCTCGACATGTTGGGGATGGTTTATACGGAAGAGAGAGTACTTCTGAATCGCGAAATTCGGGCTGTGTCACCGAATTGATATACAGTTGGTGGAGGTGTCAGGGGCGAGGGATGGAAGGTGGCGTGAACAGAAATGCAGCATTTTGTGGGATAATGGGCTAACCCATAATCTTCGCCGCCTCTTCTTTCACTGTCTCACCCCCTATCTCTCCCTCTCTCTCTCTCCTTCTCTCTCTCTCTCTCTTTCTCTTTCTGTCTCGCTATCTCTCTCATTGTCTCACCCTCGATCTGCCTCTCTCCTATCTCTCCGTTTCGAATTAATTCGCAAATATTTCAATTTCGCGAACATAAAAGGATGTAAATTACATTTTTGGTTGAACGCCCCCGCCGAGGGTCGATGCCGTCCTGATGTACGTATAGAGACGCGTATACAAACGCACACGTGGAAGAGTGCGGCCTGTTGAGTGTGTTGGGTGTATATGTGAAGCACAGACGAGTTTTCGGCGAGAATCGAGTCGGCGAGTAGATTGAAAGGAGACTCGGACGAGGACTGGACGAGATCGCTGCAACGTGCGAGAGTCCTCGCTCTTCAGGAGTGGGATAATCGTTTTATTAACCAAATAAAATCGATGATTGAACGAGGATGATCGCGTTTTGCAGAAGCCCAAAACGTTTTGCCCTGGGACTCCATCTCTCTCGCTCTCTCTCTCTGGTGCTCTCGAGTCCAGCGGTACATCCTCCCTTGGGGAGATTCGCCTTATTGACACAGATGTCACCGTCCCGAATCGTTTTGCGACAGTTAAACGCAGCGAGCCAAACTTTCGAAGACTAAATCTCTCCTCGTCCTATCTCATCTCATATATATGTATATGCTCAACACCCGGGAACCCCCTTTGCGCCTTTCCCTCCACGTTTTCGATTTTACCATCGTGGCTTCAAAGCAGGACTTTGCGAACTCTATCGAGCACCCACTCATCGTGATTAATATATTACACTTTAATTCACTTCGCAACACGAATATATATCTATATATATATATTTTCGTGGATGAACAAGGAAGAACGATCTTTTGTGAGAAGTGCCTGGGACCCCCCCTTAACCAAGCGATCCGCTTGGTTAAGGGGAACTGCGAGAACACAACATTTCATATATTTCTCTGTGTTATTCCCGGAGAGAAATATATAAAATCAGGTGGTAGATCGCCTTTGCTATAAACCTTAAGCCCGTTTCGTCAATAAAATTGACGACAAACATGCAGTGAGTACAAAAATTATTTGCAGGCATCGCTTTTCTCAAGTAACGCTTCAAGAAAAAGGAGTAATATTTTTTGCGTATTCGATTTTATTGCTTACTTCAAATTACTATATTTTATGTCAATTTTAATGTAAATAATGCGCAGAAAAAAAGCGAAATGTACAAACACGTTTTCTACACATTAAAGTCTACACATAAATATTTAGTTTATCAATAAAGTTGTGACATAATTCTCCAATCATTTTTGAGTTTACTTTTTGTTTCAATTTTTCGATATTTCACGCGTAAATTCACAGTATAATTCTTCGAGTTTGTTTGGATTTGTTTGGGTTTGTTTGGGAACCATACCCGATTTTTTGGAGTTCGTTTGGGTTTGTTTGGATACGTTATCATAATTCTTCGACTTCGTTTGGGTTTGTTTGGATACCATATCATAATTCTTCGCCTTCGTTTGGATACCATTTCATCATTTTTCGAGTTCTTTTGCATTTGTTTGGGTTGATTTAGGCATCATATTATAATTCTTCGAGTCCATTCGGGTTTTGTTTGGGTACCATATTATAATTCTTCAACTAAAGTTTTTTTGCCTGTTTTTCAACGGTTGCAGCTTCCTCATATTTTATTACGCGAAACGATTTCCTTTATTTGCAATATATTGGAAATTCGCCGTACACATGACCAGACTCATGGATCATCCGTTATCCATTGCCAAATTGTTGATATCGCCATACCCGTTAAAAGTACAACTTTTATCGTTCGCTGCGCCGACGATGATTCAACGCGTCTATTTAACGTCGTACCCACATATCGTTGCACGATAAATATACGCGAGGATTGATTTGTCGGTACTTCTCTGCGGATGTCGTTGCGCCCCCGTTCAAACGTTTCCTGAACGGAGACAGCGCGCGCGCCGGCAAACGTACGGAGAGAACATAATTCGTATAGGAACGAGAACCGAATGGAATCGTGTTCAGTGAAGCAACTACAATGGACGCGACAGAGGAAATAAGGGAATGGTGCGTGTACACAGATCTATGACGTGCACGCGTCATCGTCATCAACTTGGCCCTACGTCCCTACCCGATACTCTGTCTCTTCTTCTTCACCGTATATCGTAAAATACAGCAATTGACGATCGAACCCCGCCATTGTGGCGATTGCCGGAAATTCTATAACGTTTCGTAAATTTCAAAATGACTGGCAGTCACGAGCCGGTATTGTTTGGTCGGCTTGTACGTACGTTCGGACATTAGCAATCCTAATTAACGAGTAAATCTCAAAGGATATTCCATTTATTCGGGAAAATCAATGTTATTTTAGTTAATGGTAATTTACGTCGTATTATTGTTCTCAATAGACTTTTCCCAATCACAGGTAGTAATCGACATTTTTGCAAATTTGTTTTCTTCATACACCGCGAAGAATGGGGGATAAAAATCGAAGCCTCGTGAACAAACTGCGGGGTTCTTATGCCTGAATCAAACAATAAGAAAAAAAAATCATACAGAAAAAGAATCAATTGAAAGAAACGAAGAGGATATTTAATTTATTCGGGAAAATTGATGATATTTCAGTAACTCATAATTAACGTCATATTGTTATTATGAATAGACTTTTGCCGATCACGCCCAATAATTCACATGTTTGCAATTTTTTTTTTCGTACATCGCCAAAAATGGTTGAGAAAAATCCAAGCCTCATGAACAAAGTGCAGATTCTTATGCCCGATTTAATTTAGAAGAAAATAAAAATCGGACAGAAAAATAATTAATTAAAAGAAGCGAAGAGGATATTTAATTTATTCGGAAAAATCAATTTCATTTTAGTAAATCGTTATTTACGTCGTATTGTTATCATCAATAGACTTTTTCCGATCACGCGCAGTATCCGACATTCCTGCAAACTTCTTTTTTCATACATGGTAAAAACTTAGGAAAACATCTAAGGCCCGTGAAAATACTGCGGGTTCTTATGGCCGAATAAATTTATAAATAAAATAAACATCAGACAGAAGAATAATTAATAAAAATAAACGAAGAGGATATTTAATTTTTTCAGATAAATAATTTTTGTTTAGTCAATCGTAGTTTACGTCCTATTGTTATCATCAATAGAATTTTTCCGATTACGCGCACTAACCGACATTTCTGCAAAGGAAAAAATCTAAAGCTCGTAAAAAAACTACGGACCCTTATGCCCGAATAAATTTCTAAATAAAATAAATGTTAGACAGAAGAATGATTACTAAAAATAAACGAAGAGGATATTTAATTTATTTAGAAAAATCATTTTTTTTAGTAAATCGTAATTCACGGGTTATTGTTATCATCAATAGACTTTTTCCGATCACGCACAGTATCCGCCATTTTTGCAAACTTTTTTTTTCATACATGGACAAAATCCATGGCTCCTGAACAAACTGCGGATAAAAAGGCTTTCCGGTATCTCGTATAAAATTGTCGAATTGCATTTCGAGTAGAGCGAATAATACGAATGAATGTATTATATTGGCGTGCGGATGTGTTTAGCGAAGGCGCAATAAAGAGTCTCAACAAGGCTTTCACAAAGGACCGGCGACAGAAGGAAGTCCAGAGATATATGTATTATCAAGCGTATGAATGCAGAAGTATACATATACCCGTTATATACGAAGTTACGAGGGCGCGAAGGTCAGGGGGTTACGAGACGGCACGTGCCGTCAACCCCCTGTTATGACAGCCAGTCGACACGAAATTTCTGCGTGTCCGTAGATTTCTCTCGCTCTGACTCGTTCTCTTTCCGAATACTTCAACTTCCGCAAAGATTTATCGAATCGACACGTGGACCATCGTCCTCTCACAGGCCAATATCACAATAATTGTCCCTCAATTCGCGTGGGATTTATTTCTACTTTACTGCAGGATCATTAGTCGCCCAATGCGATTGAGCAAACTATATATTTCTCCCGTATATACTTCGGGATCGAGAAACTATCCTGACGATTACCGGGCCATCGAATTATGAAGATTTACATTCCGCACCAGGTCTACCATAAACAAAACCGGGCTCCGTGTCACTTCGATACCATTGTAGTGTTCATAAATGTTTTTTTTTTTTCGCTTTCCATCGATGACATCGATCGACGACCGACCGATCGAGGTCGAGGGAGCGGCGAGAGGAGCGACAGAAGAAAAAAAAACCGTAAAACGATCGAGTCAGTCGGGTCTATTAGCCATATGTGAACAGCCAGAAATAATGCTAATAGAAATTGATGACCGCAGAGCGGCTTTAACGCAGGACGCATCACTTTCTGTCATCAATACACCCCGTGAGATATGTCTACGAGCTCATCCTCGTTTTCACGACTGCCATATTGGAGATAGATATACATATATATATATATCTGTAGAAAGCTGAAATGTAATACGTTCACGTGGTCACTGCAGTATAAGCACATCGAACGACCAACAGCTGGTATCTGTGGGCCCAAGAGAAAGAAATACTGGAACGGGCTCAGAGAGGACTTTACGATTCGCATATGGTTTCGTCCTGACGCACGACCTACGCGACAGAATTACAACGTCGATATCTATTTAATGTAAAACTGTCACGACCCGTGCGGGAAATTGGTTGGGTATAGCTAATACAATTCGGGCCCTTCAATGGATTATTTGTGGATTCCATAGTAGGGTTTTCCGTAAAAAAGCCGGACCGGGCCCCTATTAGGAAATGATAGGTCAGGTAGGTTGAGTAAAATTAAGTACGGAGACCAAGTAAAGGCCTTTAAGGGGTGTAATTGTAGATTCTCTAGTAGTGTTTTTGCCAAATACTACTAGACTTTGCTATTATAGGGGCAAATCAGTATAAATTGCTTGACTAAACAATTTGTGGTATGATAATTATGGAGATCGATTAAATATAATAATTAAACTATCCATTTAGTAGATGAGCTGTGATGTCTTGAACCAACACGCATGCACTACGTTCATTGGAACAACGCGGGATCAAACGTGTCAAAATAAGCGACATAATCCTAAGACTCAAATGTATCGGAATAACACATTTCTTGTTGAGGCAATTTTAAAGGCCCTGGTTATTTTGCCTTCAATGGCCTTCTGTAGCAAAGTGTGACCGACCACTGATGGCCTATATGAGGCTCCAGACTAAAGCCTCAATAAAGTTAGGGAAAATTAAGATGGGCCCGATCAAAGCCCGAACTCAATTTCCGCACGGGACGTCATCCTCGCCTCAATGGCCCAAATTTTCGGTATTGAATAGTCAATTGGATGGCATTTGATGACCAATGAAAAAAATGGAAAATCAACGAACTGTTCGAGTAAAAAGTTTTTTTTACCTCGGACAATGAGGTGATAGGTGCCCGGGCAGGAAATAAATATGACAAGAGGCGAATAAACGGCTACTGTGTATACCGACCGTTTGTTAACTTGCTCTCGTAGTGGAATAAGAATATCGTGCCGTTCACCTCGATGCCCGTTTCCCAAAAGCCCGAATTAAATATTCGCCTCGCGTCTCTCAATTTGGAGACTTTCGGACCAAATTGTAATAAAAAGAAAAAAGAAAGGAAAGAGTGGGTTTAGGGAATGGAGGGGGAAAGAGGTGAACGATCAGAAAGGTAAAAGAAACAATTGAGTAAAAATGTGGTGGCTGTTGGAGGCTTCGAAATCGTGGGACACCCGTATACAAAAACGATCGGTAAAGGCTTGCGCGATGAATGCATCAGTATCATTTACCGGTCTTCGTGTGCCCATGTCTATTCGTATAATATAAAAGAAACGTATTAACGTTGAACGGAAACATGGCTAGGTGAAGAGGGAACGAGAAATATATTGCGACAGTCGATCCGTAGCCTGGAAACATTATTTTATACCGTTTGGTCGCGTATAACGATGCGGGTAAGCCTCGCATTGAATTTCTAATCGGCATATGTACCGTGTATACCTAAGCACTGTGTATATAAAAAGTAAAATAAAAGGGGGAGGGGGGAAGAATCAACGAAAATGTCTCGATCATGGTCTGGAGGTCCGAGATGGTTGTCGATTTCGACGGATTTTCATTTCGAGCAATGCCCGGAGTACTGCAGGAATAATAAAACGTCCAATTTAACGGCGAATGCATTCATATATTCCAGGGATCTGACGATAGTCCGAGCGTATATATCTGCCCAAGCCTGATGATTTTGTACGGATACATTTTTTATGGGACTCTCGGTGATGTGCGTTATTTTAGTGGAAAATGCTAAGCGTAAAAATGACGAGTTGCTCCGAGGGATTGGGATCATTTGGGGATTTGAGCGAGGGAAAACTTTATCGGCAAATCTGTCTCAAGACCTAGACCGGAAACTGCCTATCATTTGAGAGCTTGTCGACAGACACATTTGTTGTAAAACTCTCTCGTTCCCTCACTCTCTGCTCTGACGCATTATTTCAACGCGATACAGAGCTTATAAATATAAATGAAAAAACAATCATAGCGGTCCCGAATTTTAAGAACTTTGGAGCAGCATAATATTAAAGTTTCCAGGCTATCTTACCGTAGAGAGAAAGAGAGAGAGAGAGAGAGAGAGAGAGAGAGAGAGAGAGAGAGAGGGAGGGAGAGAGAGAAACGAGATATTAGAGACGACGGATTCATCGTATGATGACCCTGGGTGAACACGTTGAGAATTTAGCGGAGAAACAGGAAGACCGAGCGCAAAGTTAGACGGAGAATAATAACACTCGGAGCCAGGCCTGGGAGCCTTCCGATGGACGAGAGGGGCTCACGGATATGCGCCATAAATTCTACGATTATGTCGAGCATAATGCGTACCAAATTATGCGAGAGTCACCCGAAAAAAAGCATCGGGCCCGCAGTTTCGTCGCGTCCAGACCTCGTTAACCCAGGAAGTCAAGGGGCAACATTTTTTTTTGGTGCTCCCAATATCATTATACTTATTCACGTACGTCGTAAATATACTCCGAGCTCTGGACATCGTCATGTTAAACCACGATAAAAAATAAATAAAATGTTTAAGAGTGCAAAGGTTAACGGAACGAAAATTCTTATGCGTCTATAATTGGATAGAGTCTAGCGGAATAAATAGAAATTCATTTGATTCGAATGAAGTTTGAGGCATTTGAATGAGGAATATGAGATTAGAAGTGTACCGGATTGCTCGTTAAAATAATACGGGTAAATGATAATGAGACAGAGTTAAATAATACAGAGTACAGTGAGCCTGATACATTTTATTTCGTAGAAAATTTGGTTTTCACTGAACACTTTGATGGAATCAATTTTTTGTTTTTTTTTTTAGAATTTGGAGATATTAAGAAGTTTCGGCCTGGGCCGTCACTTAAATGGGTGACACTTGGGTGGGTGATTCGTCGCATCGTAGGATTAGGAAAAAAAATCAGAAAATGGCGCTTGATTGAAATTTACATTCATTTTTCAACCTAAATTTCCGACATTTCTGGTTTGATTAAAAAAAAATTTACCACCTGACATACAGTGGGTAAAAAAAGTATTTGCGCACCTCGTGTTTTTCAAATTATGCTTCGAAAAAAAAAAATTAGCATTTTATTTTTCTGAACATTTTATTTTTGTTGAGAAAAAAAAATGCTTAAGAATTTTATTTTTTTTGGCAGGATAATTTGAAAAACAAGAGGTGTGCAAATACTTTTATTCCACTCGGTACGATAATGGACGTTCTAGGGACGCTTTGCGAGCGAAAACCCCCCCCCCATTTTCACACCGCGTACAAAAAAATTTCGTATAATCGAAATTTTATTGAAATTTTATTGTATAAATTGTATTGTACACGGAGAGAATTAAAAAGTAATTTTTGTCGTGAATTTCACGGTAAAAATTACCGTGATATATTTCAATGTGGTGACGAGTGAGAAAAGCATAATAATTCGTATGCGACAAATTTTTTTAACTCACATTACAGAAAATTTCAAATACGTAGCTAAAATGTTACTATACAAGAAGGGTAGCGCGCACGATAATTTTTACCGAGAGCACAATACATTTTCCTATAACACTCATTAAATTTTATAATAAATCTTAAAATAACTGTTATAAAGACGATACTTTTTTATAGACATTTTTGAAAGGCATAAAATAATAAAATGCACAGTAAAATTTCGCTGATATTATATATTTTTTAAATTTAAGTTTTGCGTATTTTGTTACAAATGAAAATTTACTAGAAAATCTGGTAAAATGTTCTATCTGAAGAAGAAATTTTATTTTATTTTCGTGAAAATCTGTGTTTTACTCAGTAATAATAAGCGAAGTTTCATGGTTGTCAGCTGGTTACCGTTACTGCACGGTAATTTTTAACATTTAATTCTCTCCGTGTATATTTATAAAATTTCGATTACACGAAATTTTATTGTACTTCATGTGATTACAACACTCGTTAGAAAAAGTTTTTTCGTCCTCGTGTCATAATGTACTATTTTAACCCACTGTACAATACAATTTAAGGATGATTTCGCAATGTTTGTTTCAACTGGATATTTTGGAGTGACAATTTCGCGGTAAAAGTTCAAAGAATTGCAGAGTAACGCGTGAATAAAACGACTCCCAATTTGTTCTTATTCCATTACCATCCCCAGGGGATTGATATTCCCCGCGTGACAAAACGAGACAAAAAGTCAAATCGATGTATCGTAGAATTTCTTGAAAGGCTCTCGCTTCTTCGCTACATTTCACGAAAGCATTAGAGTGTAATATTCGTACGGGTAGGCAACTTTTTCTCGACGATGCACGATACCACGCACACTCGAGTAGTCGACAATTAGCTTTGCTAATTTTGTGCAAACAGTATAAATCTCCCTGCGCCGGCGTATTCCCCCCTTCGTCCATTTGTATCTCAACCTATGTTTCGTAAACGTGAAAACAAAAAGGAGTAAACGAAAAGAAAAGAGTAAAAAAAAAAATATTCACAACGGAGACGTCTCCACTCGTTGCGGTTCCTCCTGTGAAGAAAGTCGTCCGCGGAGGTGGAAATGATGTTTTGTAAAAAGGCGAGGAAAAAAAAAACATTCCACTTTATCCGTGTTAAATCTCGAGCATTGTTCTCCAAACGGTATATACATAAATATAAGACGCAACACATACGTACGATGTACGTTAATATATGCGTGTGGACTAATACAGATACGGAAATGGGAATAATGCATGCGTAGTATATATACGTAAGAATCTCGTTCCTTTTTACTTTGTACGCGTCTCAGGTACCGCATCTTTACGTACGTTACACGGGCATACGTGCAGGAGCAAAAAGATTTTTAACCGACATTGTTTCAGGTATATCTTTTTAACGGGCGCGCAGCTGGATCGTCGATGCGGCGGTGAAAAGGGCAGTGAAAAAAAAATGTGATTCAACGTCAACTTCGTTTTTTTTTTTCAAACAAGAGTTCCTATTTTTAAAATGTACCTTCCAGACTTTTTTTTTAACAAAATGAATTATTTATCGTGGCGTTGGGATGATCTTGGTGTATCAAAAATATGAATAAAATGGGCATTGATTCGAGGCGAGTACGTGGTATTTCCGAAAGTGATTGATAATTTTCATGAATTAAGTTTTTTTTTAACCGGAAACTCATACTCTCAAAACTCATATTCCAGTATTTTGGTGGAACAAAATCAATTAATTATCGTGGCGATGGAATGTGCTAGACATGCAAAAAAATGAATAAAACGGGCATTGGCTCGAGGCGAGTATTGCGCGTGGTATTTCCAAAAGTGAATGATAATTTTAATGAATTACATTTTATTTTACCAGAAGTCCCTATTTTTAAAACTCATCTTCCATTATTTTTCTGGGAGAAAATCAATCTTATCGTGACGATGGGACGTGCTTGACGTACCAAGAAAATTAATAAACAGGCATTGGCTCGAAGCGAGTAATGAACCTGGTGCTTTCGAAAGTGAATTTTAATGAATTACATTTTTTCGACCCAAAACTCTTATTTTTAAAACTCATCTTCCAGTCTTTTTGCGGAATAAAATCGATTATTTATCGTGACGATGGAATGTCCTTGACGTGCCAAGGGAATGAATAAATCTAGCATTGAGTCTAGGCGAGCAATAAACGTCGTATTTCCGGAAGTAAGTGAATCATTTTGATGGAATAAAGAGTTTAACCCTTCGTGGTCACCCTTGATACGTAAAAAAAACCTCAAGGGTAAACGTTGAAACTTAAAAACATAAAAATATATCTATGTATATGTTCAGTATGAACCTTGTTCAATATACATTTGGGCTGTGGTCGCAGGACGTGCCTCGACTAGTTTACAAGTATAATGACTCTTGCAAGCCGCATAACATTACATCGCTGCTTGCTCCAGATTTAGATTAACCGTTTACACTGGAAACAGCAGCCAGGAGTTAGAAAACAGCCGAAGGGACAAGGTTCCAAAGCATGCCTGACACGACTCGCGAGAAAGACCAATCGCTGTTGTTTTTTTTTTGTCTTTCGATAAAAGTAAAAAAAACAAAGACAACAAAAAAAGCAACAAGTTACAACGACGGGGCGATTGAACAATATCGACAGCTTGTTCATTGGTGCTCAGCGCAATCGTGTTCTACTGCCAGATATAAATAATAATATCTCTGGTCCGCGACGCAATTTCAGAAAACAGAGAAATAAGAAGAATGAGGAAATAGTCGTAATCAGTCACGCTACATGGTCGAATAAACTGCGATATTCCTTCGTAAATCCGATTTATTCGAGGAGGGAAGAGAGTGAAGAGATGCTTCTTTTTCAAAGGTTCGCAGGTGTCGAGCAATCTTTCTATAAAACACCACGGGAATACGTTCGATCATCGTTTTCGATTTCGCGAAACGTTTTGATCGAAGCCTCGGACTGCAGGAGCGCTTCCGCTTTGCCGTCGCCAGTCATTCGTATGGACTGAAAGAGGAGAGGGAGGGGTAGAGAAAGAGAGAGAGAGAGAGAGAGAGAGAGAGAGAGAGAGAGAGAGAGAGAGAGAGAGAGAGAGAGAGAGAGAGAGGACGAGAAAGCATCAGAAAGGGAACGAGGAAGGGAGAAATAAAAGTGATAGATACGAGTCTATATGGAGGAGCAGACCACGCGGGTGGATAACCGTAAGCCCGATTGCTGGACCCACGGATGTGCATATACACGATGGTTTGTCGCGCTCGTATTTCACCGAGGAATGAATAGCCATACGTTCATTCGTCCGATTTGCAACTCGGAATAGAATCCTATCTATATAAACTACCTATTTATATACAAACGCACATATACGTAAAGATAAACGGTATACACACCTAGGTATACATAGCTACATCAGCGCACACATTCTTCAGTTTGTGTTTGAGAGGCGAGCCATATATAGGATCGTTCTGCATTCTCATGAAAGCTTCATCTCCCAACCCTCGATCCCTCGTGATAGCCTTTTCATCTTCGCGATAAAAATCCACATGTCGACAGAAGAAAAAAAACCATGCATCGAGTATAAAAAACGCGCGGCAAGCGAGGGGTAGAAAAATCTCTGCTTGGATAAAGCGTGAAAAAAAAAATGAACGGAGATTCAGGGAAAATCGACGATATTTCGCTCGATAAAAAACGTACGAGCGTCCACCACCCAGCGTATATTGATAGCACGATAAGCACGATGAGTCGAGGTTATGGTGAAACCCGCTGATTGTGAAAACAGAACGGATTTTAGACAGAGAGACGTATAAAGAAAAGTATGATGTTTCGGTTTTTTAAGTCCTCTTCGAAAAACAATCATGTCGTATTTTTGGAATCAATAGTAATGCCAGAAACAATTAAGCATAGTGGAAAAAAAATAAAAATTCCATTTAAAGTTGAGCAGAACGAAGAGAATTAAATTCCAAACGCGAAATACTCTCAAATTAAATTTAAAAAAAGAATCAAATATCATTGATCCATTTCATATCTCTGATCATTTTTTTCTCAACGAATTCACGAAAAAAGTTTTCCGGGAGTGTCTCATATACGAGATTTAATTATCTTCATTCTGCTGTACTCAAAATGTAATTTCGATTTTCTTCCAGAACGTTCTATTTTTTCTGGCTAGTAGTACTCATCAATAAAATACGCTGAATTTTTTTCGAAGAGGGCTTTGAAAATCATTGAAAATCATGTTTTTCTCGGTCGAAAAATCTTTACGCAAGTCTCTTAAAAAATAAACACAAAAAAAAAACAAACATGAACAGAATGGAACATATTTAGTTGAATAAAATGGCTTCTTTGGTATATGTCTCTTCTGTTCGAAATTTACTCAATTTTCGCTATGGTATCGTCCATAGACCCAATACTTCGACCACTGTTAACCCAAACAAAAATGATATCGAAAATATATCGTCGACCGCTGTTACGAAAATCGCGTCCTTTGTTCGTTGATACTGTGCCGAAAATTACGAGGGAAAATAATTGATAAATTTGAACGCTGCATTACGTATATATCGATACACGTATATGCCTTCGGTTATGCACAAGCGCATCCTTTCTGATCGTATAAATCATTCTGATGCGTGGTACGACGAAAAAGTCACTCACCATTATTGATGGTCAATAGCGGCATTATGCACGCGTCGCCCAGCTATATATTTGGACGCAATCATGCATTGATTGATCGATGTGAGCGGGTGGAAGAGGGAGAAGCAAAAAAAACAGAACGGTGCGACGATCCCATGGAATATCGGAGAAAAGCGAGATTGAGGGATTCTATTATGAACTTTGATCGATTCCACACTCGAGAAGGGCAAAAAAATATTTTATGTATCTTCGTAATCAATTTCATTTTTATTCTCGATGTATATATATATAATTAAAACGTTTCCTTTACAATCTGACGATGTGTAGGAAGCTCTACAAGGGATCCTCCAAAGTCTAGTAACCGGCGTCTCGTCAATTGATTCCGTGTATAGTCGTAACGATAATGGATAACGCGTGTAACGTCGGCCAAATTGGGGCACCCTAATTGCTCGAGCCGTTTCTTTTTTTTTTGCCTCTCCACTCTCCGTTACAACCGACGAGAGCCAAAAGTAATTTATGATCGTAGCGTATCCCCTCAGTCTTCAACGCCAAGCAATCAAAGGCGTAAAAAAACGAAACAGATATTTAAGTCTATTTTGTAATTTGTCAAAGAGAACGTGGGTTCGAGGCATTGGGGCGTGGATGTGTAATTTTGGGTTGATCTTGTTAATCAGTTTTTGTAATTAATTAATCGGAGTTGAAACTCGTGAATTAATTGGCTTTTAAATGAATCAATGATTTTTTAAAAAGTACTATATTTATATCAAAATAATTAATAATTATTATAACATAACAAATAATTATACCAATAATAATGATTATAAAACAATTAATAATTATTATAAAAGACTTCAAGGAATCCGAACGTTTACATTTTGTGCATACGAGACTCGTGTTTGGATTTGTTTTTTCTCCTGTATTTTTTCATTGTCAGATATATGAGTTTGCTCGTTTTTATTGAGGGGTGTGTAATTTTATTGTGCAATTAGAGGTTTAAAGTACCGTTATATTTTGAACGCAAAAAAAATTGATTGTCAAATGAAAAGTAAAAAGATTATAAAAATAATAAAACGTAAAAATATAATTAAAATAATAAAAAGTGAAACGATTAAAACATAATAAAACGTAAAAAGATAATTAAAATGATAAAAATATTATTAAAATAATAAAAAATAAAAAGATTATCGAAATTATAAAAATATTCAACGATAATTTTTAAAGAGAAGTTTCAACGACTCGTCTCCCTTCAATAATAATCGGACAACCAGAGGGGATGATCGTACGATGTAATCGTCACACAATGTGTGTAAAACACACAACGATCATTCGGACACCTTGCGTCAAAGGCTGATATTGAAGACCGTACGAGAGTGTGTTGAGAGGGTCGCGAGGGTGCCCCGATCACACGTGCCACTTTGCCCATCAAGCCCCCTCCCCCGTGAGCATCCCGCACGACATTTCTCTGGCCCCGGAGCCAGTGAGGGGCTATTTTTTACCGCTGGGTTGGGGTGAAAAAAAAAGAGGAAGCATACTCGTGAAACACAGGACAGAATTGTGTACACAAAAACTCTGACGCGCTTTTACAAGTGGAGTAGAGTTATAAGCGTCGAACGGGAGCAAAACGGGACAGTGCGCATGGAAAGGCGATATTCTCTATTCGCGCACGTGGACATTCTCAGCTTACCGAGACAAATCCACGATCCTGCATGCATAAACTATTCTGAGCCGCTTTAAATTTTTATATTAAAATCCACGCGTCATTTCGTAAGTCAGCCTCGCAAGGGTGGAGGGCGAGAACATAAAAAAAAAATCAAAGTCACCCTTTGCAGGGAATTTTGTCCGTGACGTTCCATCGCGAACGAGCATTAGAGAAATTTGCAGACATTTTTATTGCGAGTATTTGGCTCCTCTCGAATCGTATGACCTTTCATTGATTTTCTTATTTTTTTTTTTTTACGAAAAAGCAAAGAAATTTTTTACTGAAAGAATAAAAAAATTCTCGTGAGATTACCATTTGTCACGAGTTGGTTTTTTTTTTAAATTGAGATAGATGGTGCAGAGAGGAGTATATTTAGGTGCAGGGCTTTGGCTGTAAACTCGTAAAATATCTCTTTGCTCGCGTTTCAACGCGGTTGAGTATACGGGTAAATGTTCTTTGAAACTCTCCCCTGACAGAGAATCATCATATATATCTACGATAAGCGAGAGAATATGCATATATACTTATACATCTATATGTACGGAGTATAGGAGGCCTCTGACGGGTATGGCACCCCAATATTGATATTGGAGTACAGAAGTAGGATCTTATAGCCGTTGGGCCCCGGGGGAAGCGCGTCGACGCGTTTATATTCGCACTTTCAACCCCTCTTTCATAAGCTGAACCAGGAGGGTTGGGCATCACAGTTTTCCGCGCTTTCTAAGTGTGTGTCGGTTCTCTCTCTCTCTCTCTCTCTCTCTCTCTCTCTCTCTCTCTCTCTCTCTCTCTCCCTCTCTCTCTCTCTCTCTCTCTCTTTCTCTCCCTCTCTCTTTCTCTCGATTTGAGTCCGCTTATCGTAATAATGGTTACATCTTCATAAATATTTGGATACAAGCGTAGCCCCGTTTCTGTATTGGAGACGAGCGTGAAATCAGTATGGAAATGAGGGTCGCGGACATTTTGACGTCGGATTAAGGTTATAGGGGTTGAATTTATGTACGGTGTGTGTTACGATGGGAATATATGTTCGTGAATCTTGTCACCGTGACTCATAAATGGCAGGGATTGCGAAGGGAAAACCTTTTTCATGTTTAAACAAATTATTCTTTATATATATTAAGTAGTTGCGTGTGAAACCGCCCGCTGGCAATAAATGGTAGTATGTACAATATTTTCTCGAACAAAAAATTGGCAATACACATGATGATAGGTTCACGGAGTCCGGATAAAACGCCATAGCCCGTGCAGAAACTGTTGTAGGGATCCCCACTTGGATTCCTATATTTGTCCCTACTTCCTGATAGAGATCCAATGGGTCAGTGCATTGGACCCATATACTGACACGCTCGTACATTGGATTCTGATCGGGATTCCTCATTGAAATCCAACGCACAAATCCAATTTGAATCCTGAAGGATTTCCACATTATCGAACAGAATCCGATACGATTCTTGATAGATCCCATCCTATTCCGTACGTTGAATTTTAGAAACAAACTATAAAGTTATACAAAATGAGTGGATCTAATAAAAGTATAAAACTTATCTTAAAAAAGTATAAATTGCTTAAAAAAAGTATATCTGAAAAATCGATTTGAATCACATTACTGAAAATCCACAGGAATTTTCATTTGTTATTTATGTTACTGCAAACGTTGTCAATCAGGATAAAGCGCGGAATCAAATTGTATTCCAATGTGGACTCCATACGTGCGGCAATCCTATCGCATCCCTATAGGGATGTAGTAGGATGTGGGGACTCCGCAACAAAAATTTCGGCACGAGAGGTGACATCCGTGCGATCGCGTTAACATTATCGATTTCAATTGCGTTTACGTACATTTACGGAAAGTTATGCTCAATTCATTTCCTGGCAAAGAAATCGGCCACGAAAATGCATCGTTAGCTGGAGGAAGTCTATGACGTAAATGGCACATCGAGTACAACGCGTAAAGAGTCCTTTCGCTGCTTTCAAAGTGGTGATTCCTCTATGGATAACAAGGACCGTGGAAAACCTCTCAAAATAGGGTTGTCGTGTATCACGATTTTCTAAAACTGTCGGAAACTATCACTGGAGATCGTTATCGACTTCAACTGATGCGTTTGAGGGGAGCTCTGCACGAGAAGAGTCCGAAATGGGACACTCGCCATGACAAGTTGATTTTACAGCACGACAACGGCAGGCCGAGTGTTGCTCAACCGGTCGAGAAGTACTTAGAAGGAGTGAACTAGGAAATTCTACGCCACCCGCCATATTCTCAAGACATCGCTCCCTCCGATTTCCATTTGTTCCAGTCGATGCAATCAGCGCTTACGGCTCGGTACTTCACTTCGTACGAAGGAGTTAAAAAACGAACAGATGACTGAATTGCCTCTAACATACCCACATTCATTCTTCGCGGAATCCGATTGCTGGCCGAAAGATGGGCCAAGGTTGTCCCTTCCAATGGACAATAGGATAAACCGACTAGTGAATGGACGAAGAACGACACTGTAGGATTTAGATGGACTGTAAAATGAAAGCATCGCCAAAAGAAATATTTTACTTGCTTTAGCTAAGAAAATATATTATTCTGATAGTAGGAAATAATATTCGAAGTAATTGCAACAAATAATATTGGAGGAATTGATAAATAAGTAGCAAAATGCCTAAATCACTAGTGAATGGACGAAATTACCAGTAAATGGACACTTAATCATCAGTAGAATAAAAATATTATCAAAATGTTGCGCAGTGTGAAAGCACCGCAAACTCGAAAATCTTCGCGTAATGTAAAAATTCGATATTAATCAAAGAAATTGGTTTTAAGGAAATCTGTGATTTTTTTTTGCTAAATTATAGTGATTTGAGTTCTATCGACAATTCACATTATTTACTTATTTTAAATATAAATCAGTTTTCGTCCATTCGCTGATCACCATCAATTCACTGGGCGGCGTAGCCTACTTCGAATAAACCAATCCATCCATTTGCTAGCGGATCACTATCTTTGCATTTGCCCCAAAAACATACCCTTTCATATGCAACCACCTAATATTTTTGTCATCACCAAACGGAGCTTCGTTAAATTTAAATGAACCGCTCTATCATCTCTCACATGCGGCGATTTCCAAATGAGTTCTTTGCCAAGTGCAAACGGATTGACTGAACCCACCCACACGCATTTCCTCGCGTTCCTCGTTTTTCTCTTGTATTATTCGTCTGCTCGCGCGTTTGCTCCTCATCCTCCGGCAGAGTCTTGGGCTTGTGCGCGCTCGACGCTATGCCCGTGACTGCATATATATATATATATATATATATATATATATATGCCGCATGAAGAGACTGTATAAACATTTCAAATTAGTATTCAGATGCGCAGCTGTTGACTTGCTCGGTGTGGCCACTCGCTTTCGAGGGCTTCCGAGGCTTCGTTTAATTGTCAGGCAGATGCCCTCTTCCCTCCGCCAAACTCAACCCCGCACACCACCCCCGCCCATCGCGACGCCGCGGGTGCACCCTCCGTAGGCGCTCTACACCTTCGACATCGTCTTCTCTCCCTCTCTCTTTAACTTTGTTTTTTCTCTTACTGTTCTTCCTTCTGTCTCTATCTTCGCCCCCGCATCTCGTGTCCATACTACACCTCGACGACGTTCCGTATATTCCAGAATATAAATATATGGAGTTTGATCCGTGCCAAAAGGACGTATCTGCCTTGTAATTTACCGTGGAAAAGAATGCTTCGTTCGGGCCTTTTAACTTGATAGTATATATATATATATATATATATATATATAGGTATATATATTTCGTTCGTACTTCACCCCCTTTGGGAATCTTCCAGTTTCCACCACCCTCGCAGTGCCATCGCGCCTCGACCCTCTTTATACTTGACCTCACGTTATGTGTAACTGAGTACTCACGTATGGTTTCTTCTGCAATGTATCTCCGACTTAATATACATGTATATATAGGTATATATATATATATATATATATATATATCAATATATGGGCACGGAGCGTATATGGTCGTATTTCAGCAGATACCCGAAGAGGTATATCCACTAACCCACGCGCACTTTCACAATACACATATATATATATATATATTTGTTACCATATAAGGAGGAAAAGGCACGATGGACAAGAGTACCCATGTATGTGCGTTAAAGGGCGAAAATGTTTAATGCCCTCTGGCCCCCTGTCCTCTGCCGGCGAGCATCGTCCACTCCAGAGTCCGGTTACCCTGCTCACTTGTCGCTCGTAAATTAATTTGTTTAACGGGCCGAGTGTAATTGACGGTGAATTAACGAGGCTGGAAAAATAATACTACTTTTTTTTTTTCGCAACAAACGATAAATTGAAGTAAATCGGATTTTGTCAATTCGAGAGATTGTCAAGAGTTACGAACTTTGTTCTTGTTTTTTTTTTTTTTTTTTTTTATGAAAACTTTTAGAACGTTGAGAATGCAAATATTTTGGTGGATCGGAGCGGGACATTATTATAAATAGAAGAAAAAGTCGGGGTAACGAACAACGTGTATTTGACATTTTTACACTTTTGTATTCTTTTTTTGTTTTTTGAAAGAATGTTTTTGATGCGGCGGGTTTTGGTACTAAGACCGGGAGCGGGATATTCTTTAAGGTAGTATTGTTAGGTAAAAATAGAAATGATAAGGAGCACGCTCGGGGAGCGCGATCGAAGATGCAGAAAACTTTAAAAGGAAACGTCCGAGTAAACGGCGGAAAAAAGACCTGAATCTATCTGTTGGAAAAGAAAAAAACAGACTTTTAAAATTTGTGAAATTCCATTTAATGAGCTCCTGGTTCAAAGAAAATAATAATTCTAAACTGTTTGAATCGTTTAATAACGCTAACAGAACTTGTATGTATTTAATTATTAATAAATTTGTAAGAAACTTTTCAGATATTGACAATTTTCTTCCGGTTTTAATTAAATATCACCGAAATTACTTTGACGACGCATACAAAATTTTAAGAATAGATTCGTGAATGTATTCTATACGTGTGGATAAATTTACAACTCGTTTCTGAGATTTTATCTATATTTTACAGTATAAATATCGGAGAAAGTGCTATTTGTCAAAAGAGCGCACGTTTTATTAGTCATTGTATAATTTTAACGTGTTTGGTCAAAATTTCGAACAATTTATTATGATTTTCAGTTGTAGCCAATACAACCTTGATATACTGGAACGATACATGGCTCGTCGTACCGAATGCCTAGGGATATTTCTCTTGTGTGTTTTGTTCGCATCGAAGTAACTCGCAAATTATCATGTAGTATTTCACCCAGGCATATGAAGGTGTCTCATTCTTTTTAGCCCATTGATGGCGGAGAGTGGTTTTGCCTTCTGTTCGTTGGCTCTCGATATTTTATTGGTACCCATACAGGCATCCATGCATATATATATATATATATATATATATATATATATATATATATATATATATATGTATTCCTAACAAGTTGCAAGAACGAAGCAAACTCGATCAGGCGTGCAAAACAGTCCATATTCTATTTGGCATTGTGGTAATGCGCGGCTTTATATATACCAAGACGGTGCCAATATGCAGTTGAGAATCAAGTTTCCGTACGTAGTAATACATAACGTAGTACCTGTTAACACTCCTTGTACACGCCAGCCATTACCAAAGAGCCATTATTAGATGTACTTTATTGGATGTCGACGATTTATTCCCATATAGCTTTACTTTTAATTCGCCCGGTGCCGAACGTACGTACGTACATGTTTCTATAAGAAACGCAAGCCAGATTTTTCATTGTGAAAGGCCCTAACCGGCGAACGTTGAATATTTTCGTGTTCGACTCGAGGAATCTCCGGTTAAGGCTCTCCCGCTCGATAATTGCGAACGGCTTGTGTGGGACCGTTACGATGTTTCATCTAATTAATAAATGTTTTTCTTAATCCGAGACCCGAGTTTATTATTCGATCTATATTAAATCTTCGTTCGGCCGATACGATAGGATAGTCTCGAATATTATAAAATGGGACTGGATACGATAGGAGAGGTATCTACTGGGTTGTCATAGGCATACAATGCGGCGTTTGTGATTCTCTGTTTGGGGTTGTGTGGATTTGGGAATGGAGTTAGTGGAATGGAATAAAAAATATTCCTGATTTTCCCATGTCTCTCTCTCTCTCTCTCTCTCTCTCTCTCTCTCTCTCTCTCTCTCTCTCTCTCGCTTGCTAACTCTCAACGATGAACATTTTTTCTATCCTTGACTTCATTTGGGATTGCATTCTTGGCATTCTTTACCCTATCTTAGGCATGGTCATTATATCTCATGTTGATTGCAGTTTTATTTCATTTTATATTACTTTATTTGTACATAAATCTATATTTATATATACTTACTTTATATTATAAAGACATTTTCCCCTTTTAATACATTTTATTATTATTATTGTATTATGGATTTTATTGCTCCGGGCAATGCCCTTGCTCAGTTTACGCTGAGAAACATTATTACTATTTTAAGATTATTGTTATTATTATTAATATTTATACATTTATTTGCTTCTTGTTCGTTTTCAAGCACTATTCTCTTCGTCTCAGCTCACGTTGCGATAATACTCGTATTTTTCACAGTACCCCACGTCGATGATTTTTATTTTTAATTCAGTACGCAAGTTTAAGCCGCACTATTTTTGTTATTTGGATAACTGAAATTTTCTCTGCATTTTTACTCTTTTGCCTTATGGAAAATTCCAAGGCATAAATACACAATAAAATATAACCTTTTTCCCCCGCTCACTCGCATCACAGTCAAACTCAATTATAACGTTGTGGAGAAGCCGCGTTGTTTCATTCATAGCGACGGGGCTAGCATTTAGCTGGCCTCTCTCTCTCTCTCTCTCTCTCTCTCTCTCTCACGCGATGAGTGCAAATTTCGATATTTTGACGAGAACATTATATGAATCGCCAAGAGAGCGAGATCTCTCGACAGGTCGCTATTAGAATATTAAATCCTTGCCGTTGCCGAAATCGTAGTCTGTGTGTGTATATGCACGGGTCCAGCGCATGTGTACGAAAATGCGGATGGATTTCAATGGATATGCGGCAAGCCGAAAACGCATGAACATATATACATTCATATATGTATATGTTTTTATACACACGTATATCGCATCTCGGCTGCAATCAGCCGTGATCGCAGACGGTCATAAAACCCGTGGTTAAATCGATTGATCCCTCCCCCTCCTACCTTCCCGCCTCCCCCACCCGACCACCATCCAACCCTGTCCGAGCGTCCGTTCTCTCTGACGAACTCACCGTTCATTATTTCTACAATTTAGTCGGGGAGCCGTGGGTTTCGCAATAAACGCATCAAAGAATATAATTATTATGGCCGCGCGAGCAGATCGCTCGACATTCCGCATCTACTCATTTTATAGCGAGTGCATTGGAAACACAGTGTCAAATATTAATGCCGATCGTTGAATCGACCGTTCGCCATAGTGCGAGCAAAATTACAGAGTTTTATAGATTTCTCGTTACACTACAAAAGAGTGAGTGCCTCGACACTTTTAACTTTTATTTCTGATCGAAGAAAAAAAATGTATTTGAGTTTTCTCGTTCGTATGGATCGTGAGTAAAATTATTAGCTTTTTTTGGGGCATGGGTGTGTTTGTACTGTGAGCGGAAACGATGAGGAAATTAGCTCTGGTGAGAATGGGTCTGGTCTGATGAAAAAAAAATTAAAACCTATGCTACAGGAAAACACGGAAAAAAAATTGAATGCTTATTTCTCGAAAAGTAAAGAAGATGATATATATAGAGGGTGGCCCCGAAAAGTCGCGTTTGAGAGGAAAATCTGAACGCCTGCCTCGTATCAATACCTATCAATACTTCCATCTATGAAGCCGATTTCTAAAAGGATTCTACTTTTCAAATGATCTACGATCCTTTTTACATTTCGAGAAAAAAGCATTCAACATTTTTTTTTGTGTTTTCCTGCAGCATAGGTTTTCATTTTTTTTTCTCTCGCACATGCACTTTTTAAATTAAAATTTTCAAAGCAATTGCGAGTCATTTAGACTGATATAAGATTTTTTTATCATCTAAACCTTAGTGATTGGTCCTCTCAAATTTATTTTTTCATTTTTGATCACAATCTAAGGCGTCTACGTTAGTGTTCAGCTGGTCATTTATTTATTGCTCAGCAGCGCACTCGATAACTACATACACACTTGATGAAATGCATACACAAAAGAGACCAATAAAAAATGTTTTTTTCCTCGAAAACTGAGAAAGATCGTAGAACATATATGGGGGTGATTCGGATAGGTATGGATACAAAGCATTTGGATTTTCCTTTTGGACCTCACTTTTTAGGCCACCCTGTATGGATATATATATATATAGAAAAGTCGTTTAAAAAAATTCCACATGTCCTTTTTCCCCGCGTCTATGAATACAGCATGATATTTTTTCGACCAGACATTCATTCACGCGCAGCTGATATTAAAACGATCCCGTGCGAAAGCAAAGATCTGCGCATCTGTACAACAATCGCAAAATAGTAGGAAACAGTGCCCGTAATTCCGAATGAAATACCGTTTTTGTTATGACCGTTGTTAAACAGCGTGCGAAACTACGATTCGATGTGACGAAGTAGCAGCGTCGGGAATGGACTTCGTTCGATGCGCTTGTACATGTGTTCCAGGGATACCGGCTGTAACAGCGCGCGAGATACACGAGTTAAATAAACCCACGTTATTAACTCGCCTGGCCCGGCTGAAGCAACAAATACTCAGGGATAACTCACGGAGAGTTATCGAGTCTATTCGCGTTACAATATCGAAGCGTGAACTTTCAGGGAATTGGACAGGTTGCTGCTTTCTTGGTCGAGAAAAAGGCGAAATTTTATCATATTTCAAAAATTTTCAACTTTTTTTTGGATTCGGTGGTTGCGTTTAATTTTGCATTACCGGGAATGAATTCTCAGATGAGACGAGGAAAATTGCGTGAAACATTTGGGGAAATGGAATTTTGGAGAGATAGGGAGAGAGAGAGATAGAGAGAGAGAGAGAGAGAGAGAGAGAGAGAGAGAGAGAGAGAGAGAGAGAGAGAGAGAGAGGAGAGAGAGAGAAATTAACTGACAGATTTTAAGAAGGACCGCAGGAAATTAAGAAGGATGCACATGGTGCCTCCCTAGCCTAATTTTTCGCGAAGTAATACGAGACTTTGATTTTCTATACGAAATACCCGCTGCTTCTTTGGTAAAAAAAAATATGCATTGTTTATGCAAAGCATGCAACTATGAAATTATGGATTGTTTTTTTATAACTCAAAAGTCCTTAAATTTTTTCCCTCCTGGCAACGAATTTTCGAAAAATATAACGAAAATTGCGTGAACCAGTTGGATAAAATTAAATTCGATAGAAAAAAACGAAACCAAACAAAAACTTTTTTTTTACAATACCAGACTATCTTTATTTTCAATACAAAAAAAACGCATATATTCAAAATGATAACCAGGATTACATCTTTATTTCACACTACCCTGAAGCACTCTCTTTTTTTTTCAATTTCATTTCAAACAGACGACCGAGTGATTTTCGAATGAGAGATATGACGCGCGTGGAATAAACTTTGAATGAAATGGCGAAGGGGCAGGGAGCCGTAAAATTACAGTCACGCGATTATGGCCCCTATCTCGTTTAGTCCCGGTGACGTTTATCGTAAAAGGAAAAAAAAAAAGAAAGCATAGTGGGACAAGGATGTTACAAATTGCCTTTACGAGGTAAACCATATTTTTCATTTTACGTTATCGGTGCGAGGATCGTCGCTGCAGTGGGTGGCTCTCATGGTGTTTGTGCATTCTCGTCGTGGCTGCTGAAGAGAGAAAGAGCGCAGAGGGGTGACGGGGAGCGGAGGGATAAGATCGGCGCAAGATCGTAGATCAAACACGTTAAACGCATACGGGATCTCTCGGGGGTTGGTCCCGATGCACTTGTGTGGTTCGCTACCACAGCTCACGTTTGCATCGTCGTTGTGTCAGGGGGAAACGCGCGTTGCTTTTATTATACATTCACGGCGAGCGATAAGCGACTGAGAGAGGGAGAGAGAGAGAGGGCTTTGAGGGCTCACACTTTTCGTGATGGGTACACGAATAAAGGGGTAGATATGTCCGTGTTATAAATGTCAGTATTATACGAGACGTATCTTTCTCTCTTTTGCTTTAGTCTGGAAAGCCTTGAATCGCGAGCCTCAAACTTGGAAAATCTAATTGCAGAATGCAGAAGCTCGGTATCCTTTCCGTCAACGTCACGAAGGGTACGTATGAACGTACACACCTATGGGAATATGTATGGGTCTACAGGTGAAATCCAGAAGGACGTAAAAATGGAAAGAGGCCTACCAGTTGAGTATCCTATCATGCACCCTTAAGTATCTCAGTCTTCGAGTATATGCGAAGAGTCACTGGAAATTGGAAACTCGAAAGCGAGACGTTCCAAAGAGTACAAGCTTATCATTAACCCTTCGTGGTCACCCTGGGTAGGATCGATCCGACGATCAATTTTTTGCGTAAATATATAATAGTTCCTGGTTTCGAATGGGACTGTATTCACCATCGTACCTGGAGTTTGAAGTATTCTCATACCATAAAATTTACTCTCTTCACATGTCGGAATAAATACCTTTTTTGGAACGCACACTATGCTACTATTATTTCCCAAAAGTAGCATATCTAAGGAGTATCACGTCCAAATTTTAGGTCTGAATGGTGAAAATTCACGGAACTATGATTTTTTGAGCGAAACAGTGTCTTTTTTGCGTTTTCACCTCTTTATGAATTTTTTTTTCAACATGTCGCCATTTTATTTCTTATAAATTAATTTTTCGTACGTCATCTAGAAAGTTCAAAGCATGTTCTGTAATTTTTTCAACCACTTCGGACGGATAGTTTGGTCGAAATACTTTTTTGAAAACTGTCTGGGTAGGATCGACCCAAGTGTGATCACCTGATTGAATTTGGAAGTGTGACCACGAAGGTATAAGAAATAGAATAAAAAAAACCCTACGTGGTCATAAGAAATATTTAATGAGAATTATTATTTCTAATTTAATAAATCATTTCAGTGAGAGTTATAACCTATAATTCATTAAATAGTATCAATGAGAATTCTTATTTATAATTCAAAAAATACTTTTAATGAGAACAATTATTTATAATTTAACAAATCATTTTGATGAGAATTGTTATTTATAATTTAATAAATCATTTTAATAAGAATTTTTATTTGTAAAGTTAATGAATTATTTCAAGGAGAATTCTTATTTATAATTTAATAAATCATTTTAATGAGAGTTATAACTTATAATTCAACAAATGAATTAATTAGATCAGGTCGCTCGCAAGCCTCGTTTTCATATGAACGCAGTCAGTTGGTCGTCTAGAAACGTGCGCAACTTACGTGAAGCTAGTGCTCGTAGAATTTCCGTCACAAGTGCAACGTCTTCCAGTCAAGTTTGCATACGCTCCGTGATTGCGATTGTTCATATTGCAACGGCGCTGCAGTCTCGTTGCATCAGTTGCAACAGCGCCTAGAGACGCCGGTGTTACATTTTCCTGCACATTTTATAAGCTGCTTTCTTATAAAGCCTGCACCGGGCAGATGAGACGATTCGATCCTATCGCTTTTCCCACCCGCGGCTTCTCTTCCGCCTCATCCATGGGGAGTACACGGAAAAGCATTCGCGTTGCGGCAAAACGTGTACCTGTTATTCAACCGAGGCACCAACGCGCGTGCATCCTTTCGGACGAGCATACACTTTTTTCTCTCTTTCGAGCGCCATTGCGAAAAAAATGACAAAGAAAATTTGCCCTTATCTATACGAAAAACGCAAATGAAATTAGTGACTTGAAGGGTTTATAAAGTTTTTTTTTTTTTGTGTGAAAAACTTGAAATTCCTCACGTTTTACAAAATGTTCGGGTTGAGTTAAATAAAAAAATTTAATGAAAATAAAACATTTGCAATAAAATGACTTCTAAGGTTTAACAATTTTTTTGTACATTTCTTGTACACTTGCATAATACATACATTCTGCTGGGCTATTTTTTAAGTCATTGTATTTTTCTTTTGTATAATTGATTAATGGAGAAAATATAACGAAGCCATTATTTGAATTAAAACAAGTAATAACTATCCTTGAAGCGGGATATACTTTTACAAGGATCAAAAACACACAGCTCCACCATTTTGATAATAAATGAATTTAAAAAAAATTGTTTTGTATACTTAAATATACTTTTAAAGTATTCCTACGGTTTGATAAGGGCAGAATAATTATTTCTTACTTGAAAAAATCCGTCAAAATTACCTGATTTTTTCCCGTCTAAATGTATATGTATGTTTATTTCGTCCGCATTAAATAAGATTCGAGTTTCTTCAAATTGCGTTGAATCAAATATCAGTTCGTTTGAACTGAATTTAATGAAATTTGTGTTTATGTTTTGCTCGAACAAAATAAAATACTTTGGCTGCAATAAAACATTTTCGCCTCGAAAATAATGAAATATAATTTTCTTGCACATCCATTGTCACGGAATGCAATAGCCGATACACGAAGCCTCTAAAAAAACGATCTCCAGTAATTTTCTTTATTTTTTTCACCATACGAAAGGAGTTGAAAAAGAAATGATTTCATCGATTCCCAGCTCGGTAATGTATACGGGTATTATATAATGCAGTCTTTCGTACAATTTTCATTACATCGCGGTGTATTCGTGACCAAACTCTCGGTCAAGAATATAATACTTGTCACGTTCGCGATATGAAAAAAAAAAAAGAAAAAGACGAATGCAGAGGGGATAAAATGCATCCGAAAGAGTATCGTATCGCTCACATCATGAATGAATTGTATTGTAAATAAACATATACGTATATATTTATATGTGCGTATGGTGGACACACGATATTACGCTTCCCGTTCACGTAAAACCAAAAACTTTATGGGTGGGAACAGTTGACCAGTGTGGTGGATGGTCGACGGTGGTCCGGCGCGACAGGAAAGAGGTCCACCGCAACTATCATAATACCGAGAGTATCCGGGGTACGTGTAGCCGGTCGAGAGACTAGCTCGTCGCGGGGACACACGACGAGTGCTTGTCACGTGTACAATGAACTGTATACCCGTCTATGTGAAAAGTACATTGTACTTGACTGTATATATAAAATAGATTCGGCTGCATTACGTCGTCGGCTTGCATGTTTCCAAATGGAATCAGCGTAGGGTATGACGATCATTGTAAATACAGAAAAGGATTGTCGTCACGGTAATCGCGATTGGACGGATTACATCGCGCTATCTTGTTGTTAAGGTGTAACACCACCTTGGCGCTCAAAAAATAGGCATAAAAATAAAATAAAAAAATTTACGCGACTATTAAATATATAAAATAATTTTTATTTTTCATAAATGCATTATAGTTTTATGAAAACATTTAAAGAAACCAATAATTTTTTTTTTATGGCGGAAATATAAGTCCTCATGTAGGTCGCAGTTTTGAACATCCTTGCCGAGGGTAGAACTTTTTCTCTGTCAGGCATCGTTTGAAAAATTGAAAAAAGAAAACATTTTCTTGTAAAGAAAGGCAATACCTAAAGTTCAGCATAGGGAAAACATTTTTTATTTTTTTTTGTAGAAATGACAGCTGTTTGAAAAAAAAACGCTGATGTTTACTAAAATGTTGAGTTTTGGAAATGAATAAAAAATGAACGCGGCATCCAATAGAAAAAATCTTATGCTACATCCTAGAGCATATTTTAAAGAAGATGTGGTATAAATCTCATCATCAGTTGAGTAGATCTTGAGATATTTTGTCCACCAGATTGAACAGAGGGTCCTACTAGACGACATATATCTCCGCCATTAAAAAAAATGTATTCGTTTTATTTAAAATTTCTTTATAAAACTATATTATATTTGTTCTAAATAAAAATTATTCATCTGAATGAAAAGACGGTTGTTCGTTCGAACAAAAAGTTTCTCACTTTACTAGCACTTTCCAAGTTTCGTACGCCCTTGCGGAATTTTATGATCCCAGCCACTTTGAGCCCTCACTCGTCACTTCCCTAATTCCAGTTCCTGAAGACCCAAAATCACTCTCCGATGCACTTCTGTATCGCATTTGCACGAGGGCACAAGGCAACTGCGCAAAAACCGGTGCCGATAAAACCGGACATATTTTATCGTCTTTCAACTGAGATCGGTAAAACGTCCGTCCCGCTCATCGGTGCGCAGCACAGCGATCACCCCTCCAAATATCGGGCAACTTCGCTCACTACGGAAGATCGCCCGAGTCTATCTCCGGTACGAAAGATTCTAGCGATTTCTCGTGAAAAAAGGCGCTGATTTTCTCAAAGCAACTCGGCCAAAAGATGTCGCGCATCACCGAGAAATTTGTTATTCTGAGAGACTCTTTCGTATCACAGTATTTGAGTATTACAGGCAAACTTTGATGGAAATGGCGCCAAGAGCAAGTTTGCTTAGTAAAGCCGCGGGCACTAGGGTTCACATGCCATTCGTGCAATCCGCAGAGGGCGACCCCCACCCCCCTTAAGAAGATAGCGTAGGCGGTATAGCATCGTCGAACTTACCAACGGCATGCACCCACGCTATTAACGCCGCGGTTACGTCGCGGTTACGCGGTATCAGCACTATACCTTACACATATACCACTAATCGTGTACACTTATCAACTGCTCACCACCAAAAGGGCGTATCTCTCATTGCACCAAGCTCCAAGAATCCTATGGCGTTAAGTCCTTTTGCTTGGCACTAGTCCGTCTACACGCGTATACGTGTGTACACGTTTACCTTATACATTTGGGATATATAGTAAGACGGTACATCGTATACGTGTATATTCGTTTACGTGGCTCTCGTGCAACTCAGGAAGTTACTTATCTACGCTTCGCCCGATGCCCCGGCACCACAGAAACATCACCAGCACTACCAAACCGCCAGTTCTAGGGGTTACGTGTAGATATATATGAATGTAGGTAAGGACACCTTCGCACCTACATCACCTCTATTCTACCCACCGGTGATATATTATTTAAGAGCGTTATGCTAATAAACCCTGAGCGGCTGCTTGCAAGAACATTATTTCTGGAAGAGAAGTGTATATAACGACGTCGAGGAAGTGAGTGTATGCTGGGTGGGGAAGAAGAGGAGGGGAGACACCGTGAGCCAGAGGCGTCGGAAATCGTGGTGTGAAATGAATAATTTCCATCAAGACTACGAACGCAGGTATAACTGCTGGCTGCCATAGTTGGTTCTATACCGATCTTTCCCACTTCGACCACGCTGAGCCTCGAATATACTGTAACAAATGCCAAGTGAATTGTAGTAAGCAGAATAACATTATTGTTTGTTCGTTCGCAATGAGTTTCCGGACGAGAGGAAAAGTGGGAGTTGACCAACTTTATGGGAAACGCTTCCAATAGTGAGGAATATTTGGAGGTATTTTTTACGTCAATGATCTTTGGAAACGAGAGCAGGTGGAATATGATTCGAAAGTTTGCAAGAAGTCAAATCGAATCTGTGAGTCTGCAGAGGAAGAGAAAAGTTGCTTGCCAGATGTCAGTGTTGTCTTTTAAGAAGTTTTATTGCGAAGATAGTGATATAATTGTTGATTAATGGATGGCAATGCATGGAAATGTGTTTATGACATTCTTGGTCATTCTTCAAGAGTGTATGATGTTTGGGGATCGAAAATTCGGACACATTGGACTGTGTCGATGCTGTCCTACGTCTTATACACCTGCACCCATTCGAACACACTGAAGTCCCTAACGTCACCTGTTGGAACTGATAAACGTGAAATCATATTTGTTATTGATGGCTTAGACTATGGTCACTACTCGAGGCAAGTGTTCTACCAACCGTCTGTCTTCGCGGTAGCTCTTGTCTTCCGTCGTTGCAGGTACCAGGCGACGAGACATGCAACAATAAGGGCGAATGTCGAGCAACCTACAATGATGACCGTCGTATACGATTTCATCGCATTGCACGGGGAATTTGCGAGAGAAAGAAAAAACTTCGACAACTTTTAACAGTTCGTTGTAACTCCGGATTCTTGGTACGACACCAAATTGGCGACTTCTATGTCGTTTCTTGCCGCTCGTTAAGAACGATAAGAAGCGCAACGATAATATTTCGACGACGACAGAATTTTTGCTATACCCACCTGCAGTGAAGAGGCAAAAGAGCCTTTTGTTAGCCCTTTCGGGAAGTGCCGACAGCGAGACTTCCCAGGATATGAAGCCGACTGGTGCGGCCCACAAGTCCAAGTGATAACAACGGACAGCGTCTTCGCTGGTGTTGGTCGATGTCGTCAACGATGATATCCACTCGTTACACTTTTCGTTGCAGATTGGGCCCTTCCAGTCCCAGTTGTCCGAATAATAATATGTCCTGCGGAAACAAGTACGACTCGAACGAAAGAATCGACTGATAGTGTATGATAACGGGGAATGCACAGACTTCTTTAAAGTTGTGAAGTCACTGGTTCCATTGCCGAGCAAATGAAAAATGCCGCAGAGGTTGGCTTCCTCGCATCTTGATCCGGTCCAGCCAGGATTGCACGATTACGTACCATTCTCCTTGGACAATGCTCCATTCCCGTTGCAGCGATCTTAAACGAACGTCATCGGGAGTTGCATCTGACATCGTTGAGGCGCGATACAAACTGACCCGCTTGGACAACCGGGGCTACAAATTGGCTGACAGCGCTTGCAAAACGTAGCCTCCGAAGAATTGACGACAGTGTCGTTGTCGGCGAAAACTAAACTTGCGGTTGTCACGTCCACCCCATTCACTACAGTCAAGACGTAGCCCTCGTTGCACTCGCAGATTCCTGATGCGAAGCAATTTCCGTTGGGACATCCCTCGGGCCAAATAGGAACGCACACATTCCCTGTAACATTTGTGTTCAACGATTTCTCATAACCGCTTATGCCCTCGCACAGGTCTGGCATTACGCAGATCGCGTTCACGCAACTATCCTTGCAGACCGGTTGGCACTCGAAGCTGTCGTTCGTTCTCGGCTCGTAGCCCGAAAAACAGTTGCATCTGTTTGAATAATCGCAGACAGCATTGAGGCAGTTCTCTTCACATATGGGAACACATCGAGACATCGCATCGGTACACGTTAGGAGCGACGCAAAATGCGTTCGTCGAACAGCTCGATTTACAATGGGGCTTGTACGAGACGCCACCGGTCTTGAAAGCCGAAGCATCGGTAGGTGATAACGAGCCGATCATCGTCGAGAGATTGCTGCTTGTCGACGCTTCGTCAATAGGTTCGGAAGAATCTTGGACGACTGTGCTGTTGGTCGAGATCTCGTAACCCTTGTTACATTGACAGGTTTGGTCTGCTATGCACGAGGCGTTTCCCCCACAGCCCTCAGAACCTCCGAAGTCCAATGAGATGCACGAGGATGTGCAGTTACCGCGATCGCTCGCTAATACGTATCCAGGATCGCAAGCGCAGACTTTGGGTGCGACGCAACCACTTCCGTGACAACTGCTTGGACAATAGGGTACGCAGTCGAACCATTGCGTTATGGATCGTAGGAGTCAACATAGCCGAGGTGACAATTGCAACTATTCGAGCTGGTGCAATTACCGTTATGATAGGTGCTCTCACACATAGGCTCACAGGTTCCAAGAAGTGGAATCGAAATTATAGAGTGCAGAGGATGAGTAATTGAATGGAGATTTTTGCCAGATGTCAGTGTTGTCTTTTATAGAGTTTTATTCGGAAGATAGTGACAGAATTTTTGGTTAGCAGATGGCAATGCATTAAAATGTGTTTATGCCATTTTTAGCCATTCTTGAAGAATGTATCATGTTTAGGGATCGAGAGTTCAGATACATTCAACTGCGTTGATACTGTCCTTCATCTCTTTCACGTGCAACGGTTCCAACGTACTGGAGTCCGTACGTAAAGCTAATCGAACAGAAAAACGTGAAATCATATACGTTATTGATGGCTCAGACCATTGTCACTACTCCAGGAAAATTTATACTAACCGTTTCTAGTCGCGATATTTTTTATGTCGTGTCTTAGCAGGTACCAGGCAACGATACATGCGATAATAAGGGCAAATATCGTGCAGCCTATAATGACACTCGTCATGTCCGGTTTCGTCACATTGCACGGGGATTCTGCGGGAGGATGGAAAAAATTAGCAACTTTGAACAGTTCGTTGTACTGCACATTCTTCGCACGATACCAAATTGGCGAATTCTATGTAATTTCGTGCCACTCGTTAAGAACGGTAAGTAGCGCAACGATAATATTTCGGCGACGACAGAATTTTATACTATGCGCACCTGCCGTCAAAAGGCAAAAGAGCGTTCCATTAGCCCTTTCGGAAACTTCCGACAGTGAGACTTCCAAGGATACGAGGCCGACCGTTGCCTCGTACAAGTCTAACTGATAACAACGGATAGCGTCTTCGCTGGTGTTGGCCCATGTCGTCAACCAGGATATCGATTCATTACACTTTTCCTTGCACATTGGGCCCTTCCAGTCCCAGTTGTCCGAATAATATATCCTGCGGAAAACAAGTATGATTCAAATGACAGAATAGGCTGATAGTGTGTGATAATGGGAAACGCACAGACCTCTTCAACGTTCTGAAGTTACTGGTTCCATTGCCGAGTGAATAAAAAATACCGCAAAGGTTGGCTTCCTCGCATCTTGATCCAGTCCAGCCACGATTGCACAAGCACATATCATTCTCCTTGGACAATGCTCCATTGCCGTTGCAGCGATCTTGAACGACCGTCATCGGAAGTTGCATCTGACATCGTTCAGGCGCGACACAGACTGACCCGCTTGGACAACCGGGGCTGCAAATTGGCTGACAGCGCTCGCGAAACGCAGCCTCGGAAGAATTGACGACAGTGTCGTTGTCGGTGAAGACTAAACTCATGGTTGTCACGTCCACCGCGTCCACTACAGTCAAGATGTAGCCCTCGTTGCAGCCGCATATTCCTGGCGCGATGCAATTCCCGTTGGAACATCCCCCGGGACAAATAGGAGCACACACATTCCCTGCAGCTTTTGTGTTCAGCGATTTCTCATAACCGCCTATGCATTCGCACCGATTCGGCATTGAGCAGATCGCGTAGACGCATCTATCCTTGCAGACCGGTTGGCACTCGAAGCTGTCGTTCGTCCTCGGTGCGTAGCCCGGGAAACAGCTGCATCTGTTTGGATAATCGCAGACAGCGTTGACGCAGCTCTTCTCGCAGATGGGAACACATCGAGACTCGTTGGTGCTTCTATCATCCGAAGAGACGGAACGGTAGCCGGTATCGCATCGGCACACGTTAGGCGCAACGCAAGACGCGTTCGCCGAACAGCCCGATTCACAACGGGGCTTGCACGATATGCCACCGATATTGAAAAACGAAGCATCGGTAGTTGGTAACGGGTCGATGGTCGTCATGAGATCGCTGCTCGTCAACCCTTCGTCAATAGGTCCGAATGAATCCTGTGCAACCGTAGTGTTGGTTGGAATCGCGTAACCCTCGTCGCATCGACAGGTATGGGGTGCGATACACGAGGCGTTTCCTCCACAGCCCTCGAGACCTCCTGAGCCCAACGAGGTGCATGAGGGTTTGCATCTAGCTCGATCGCTCGTCAAGACGTATCCGGGATTACAAGCACAGACTTCGGGTGCGACGCATCGACCTCCGTGACAACCACTCCGGCAAATGGGTACGCAGTCGGACCAATGCGTGATTCGATCGTAGAAGCTAACATAGCCGATGTGACAAGCGCAATCATTCGGATTGATGCAAAAACCGTTATGACAAGTGCTCTCACATATTGGCTTGCACGAAACATCATTCCCGTCGTGCCCCCAGGGCTCATAACCTGGGCAACACACGTTGGTCGTCCCCCAAGTCCAGTAATGCTGCGGCAAAAACCACACGTTCGAGGGTGAATACGATAGTCTTTTTTTCACCGGTGTTAAGTTCGCGGCTTTACTCTCGTATCAATGGCTCTAAATTCTCAAGGTCTCTGATAAGGCGAATTCCAGACGTTGAGTGGAGCAGCGAAAATATCATCCAAGTTTAGTTTTACCAAAACTTTCTTTTTCCTCTAGAACTTACCTCCTGACGATAGTTTATCCTCGTCTTCACTCTCTTAATCCAAAAGATTCTGGTCGTGTACGTCTCGTAATAGCTTATGTACCGGGTTTTCATGACCCTGTAATTGCGATTGAACGATACACCAAGAATACTAGGAATTTCGAGTTGAGCCTTATAACGATAACGATTTTGACGACTCCATCGTGGATTCACATAAGCACCTGTGACTCGTCGTGCAAATTGACTTGTATGACAGCGTCAAGGGAGGAGCTACTTCTAATACACTGAGACCATTTAGCAGCAGCAAAGGAAAGGCAATTGCGCGATGACGTCCGGAGTTATACATCAACATACTCCCGTGTTGAACCGCGATGAGCACTCGCGACTTTCTTAAGGCTGAATATTTTCGAAAGGTTCTCTGTACCGGAAGACTCAAGTGGTTTTTTGGCAATCTGGCTTTTTACCTTGATTGACCGCAAGCGCGAACGCCGAGTTCTATGATACAACTGATCACTTCACGATGAACGAAGCTCCGTGGTGTGCTATAAATAGTTATTGTTTCACTCCACGCAGTCAGATATGCCCGTGTTGTCATTTTTCTGGAACACTTATCTAGCGTTACAGGATGTGCGCGATAATATGGCGACTGGTAATGAGCAGGCTGGCAGGATGCGCCAATATTTTGTATATTTTTATTTTAAATATCATGACCATTGCTCTTCAATCGTTTGCTGGGATTTGTTTGGGTTCGATGACACGATTCTTTCAATCGTTCTCAGAGTAGCAACATTTTTTTCGGTTTTCCTTTACACCACAGTAGTATTCTGACGTTCGAATGAAAAATAAGATGTGAACCGTAAATATTGGTGCGATCGCAGAGGCTGTTCGTTTCCGGACTTTATCCGAGAACTTTGGCTATCCGAAGAAGCCACTTGCGATTGGAGAATCGAACTGTCCACGGCTTAGTGCAACCCGATAGAAGTCATCAATACGAGGGACCGTGCAACCGAGTCCCGATGTGCATATTCGTTGCACGTTTCGTTTACTCGGAAATTGATACGTTCGTCTGTCGCATGGCACATCCGATTCTTAATAAACGCTCGCGCGCGCTTCTCTGCCTCTCTCTCTCTCTCACTTTCTCTCATCCCCCCTCTCTCTCTCTCTCTCCCTCTCTCTCTCTCTCTCTCTCTCTCTCTCTCTCTCTCGCTCTTATGCTCTCTCGCTTCCCGGAACGTGATGAAAAATATGTTTTTGCGCGCATCGGACACGCGCGATACGTGTACCGATTATATTATAACCCTCCATTCACTGTGCGAGCCCACGCGAGATACGTTCGAAATTTTATGTGCGGACGAAACGATAAACGCAAAAAAAAAAATCATTCTCATTGATTCCCCGAAACTGCTTAGTTTGTTTTCTTCATATTTCATACAATTATACGAGAAAAATCATACATGGCTGATTAATTACAATTTGAGAACTTTGAAAGCTAATCAAAATTCCAAAAGTTAAAAGTAGCCTGGAAATGATTTACATAGAATTGTTTCAAGACTGTTTTAATAATAAATAGTAAAGGATATTAATGAAAAATAATGAAGACTAATAATAATAATAATAAATTACAAATACAAATAATTAATAAAGAATGAAAATAATGACAAATAATAACGAAAATCCCTCGTGGGTTTCGTTCAATATTTATTATTATTTTCATTATTTATTATTATCCACATTATTTTTTACGAATCACGTATGACGTTTCATTAAATGTTTATTAACGCAACTAATAAATAATAGATAATAAAGCATTGATAATAAGAAATGAATAATATATGATAAAAAGTAATACAGATAATAAATTCTAAAATATAAGAATAATGATGACTAATAAGATAGACTAATAACCTACATATGTAGGTTTCCTTTCTAATTTATGAGTTGCGTTTACCAAAAGTTAGGTATAAATAATCAAGGACACCCCAAGTGGATTTCCTTCATTATTATCATTTTCATAACATATATTTTTTTTTACGAATCACGTATGACTTTTGCTAAACGCAACGCATATACTTTGTTATTTATGAGTTGCGTTTATCAAAATTCATACGTGATTCGTAGAAACCCGAGATAATGAGGCTCAAGGTACGCGTAGGGCGCGGAATCGCTTTTTAATCGTTCTCCTCGTCGATTTCACGGTTAGAAAAATTCTCGTGCACGCAATACGAAAACGTTGGAATAAACGATGAAATTAGTCGAACCAAATACGGGTCAGGTGGCGAGAGAGATGAAAGACGAACGTACAAAGTCAAAGTGAAAGAGAGAGAGACAGTCAGAGAGATTGTATAGATTTGCTAAATAGATTTGCCACAAGGTGAGGTGTGTGTGTGTGTGTAGTGTGCAGGGCGCAGACTTTCATAAATGGCTGCCCCGCCTCATCCGCTCGAACCGTGACTGTGCCACGATGCACGAGAGGTTCGATAAAACGGCACCGAAAGAACGGCCGGCGGGACGAAGAGGGGCTCTCAAACGGAAGCAGGCAATTTGTTCTTCGTTTTTCTGTTTTTTTTTTTTATTTCTCTCTTTCTATCTACAAAATTGTTTTGCTCACAGATTGGCGTTCCGTTGTCCGCAGCTTCTCTGTTGTCATATGAGCGCACAATATTGGAATTCTCGTATACACTCGCGTGAGTTACCCTCGCCCCCCCCCCCCCCCCCCTCCCTCCCCGTCCCGTTCTACCGTGCATTAAAAGTCATTAGGCATGGGAAGAATCGTGTCGTGGCAAGCATTGAAGGTCCCCGCGCTCTTCCATCCGGCTTTTATTATTAAACTCTCGCGCGGCCATTCGCCGATCGCGGACCTACCCAGCCGAGCTATATGGAAGTATCCCGTGTCCCATTTATTTATTCCATACGCGCACCTATTCCGATGAAATACCTAATGCGACAATAGATATCCGATCATCGGTAATTCCGTGGCAAAATATAAAAAGACAGACGCAAACGCTTACGTGTATGTCCGTTGCGAGCATTTGTGGAGTGTCCGCCAATCGTTTTCACTCCTTGTCAACGAATTCCTATCTTTTTTCACCTTTTTATTACTCTTATTCCTCACTGAACATTCGAATTTCCCGTTGGCCGATAAATCAAGTAGTCTTCGAGATCCGAGAAAAAAAAAAACACGTTTGTACTTTTGCACACTGCGACTGACTATGAAGTGTCCGATTTGATTAATTTTCTTGGGGACTCGTCGGGATAGTCGCACGGAGATACGAGTTAAAGATGAAGACGAAATGACGATACGATCGGGATAGATTGCGTTTTATCGTGCGAAAGCGTGCAAAAATAAACTAACTTTGGTGTGGGTGACACACGAGTGAGAAACTTATTGACGAAAATAACATTTGTACAGCTGGCCCTTGAAAAGCTCTTTTTCTTCTTGGTTGTGCAATGTCTTCAGTCCTGATACTACAAACCACCCACGATATAAAGTACCGTGGTGAATTACATATATATATATTTTTTTTTAATAAAAAATAAACCTCTCCCCAATGTGCACACGCGATCCCTAATTCATATTCCTGCACCTGACTGACCTCTTATTCTTCCCTGCGAATCTCATTTAACACCCCCGCAGGCGTCATGCTCGCGCACGGCTCGAGCTTTACCTGGTCTTCGCCCCGAGCGCTATTGCCATCCATATCAATGTTGTAATGCGCGCCTCACCTGCGCCCTCTTGTCGAAAGAGCCCTTCTTTGCTTGCTCGCCCTTCTCCTCTGGTTTTCGACTGTGCACCGGCACGTGCTACTTTCGGCTCATTTTTTACGGCCTCGCCACTAATTTTTATTTGAATATTGTTGGACGCTGTGGTGGACGAGAGGAAGGTGCGCGAGCCAAACGTGAATAGCGTACCGGAGAGGTAATATATATGTACATACAGGTGCGAGTGTGCCAAGTTAATTGAAGTGGCCATTGGATTGTTCGCCGAAATATTCACGCTCCCGATACGAAAAACTGTAGCCAAGGAAAAATCAAAATGGGTAGGTGACCATGAATCATTTCGGTCTTTTGTATTCCTGTGCAGAAATTGTCGTAGGGATCCAACTGCATTCTTATATTTGTCCTCACTTCCTGATATCCAATAGGTCATCGCATTGGATACCTATACTAAAACTTCACGCTCGTACATTGGCTCCTAATCAAGATTTCCCATTGGAATCCAATGTGCGAATCCAATGTGAATCCTAAAGGGTACCCACATTATCGAACAGTATTTGATACGATTCCTGATGGATCCCATCGCATTCTCTACGTTGAATTAGCTAAACAGAATATATAGATATACAAAATGAGTGGATTTTTAGGTATTCCTTTCACAAACCCGAATATTCAACAATTAACTGATTGTTGTCTACGATGAAGCAAGAATACATGTCAGTATACTGGTAAACTTACAAGCCAAGTAACCGAACTTTTAACAAAAAATTACGACTCTAAAAATCGTCCAATTTATACGGCGCTTTATGAAGATGGCATGCAAGCCACATTTCTATTCAATAATTTATATACTAAATAATTCTCTATGCCTAATATTATATAAACCGTTCTAATCATGTAAAAAATTATAAATATTCCATAATGACCGCGTATCACCGAATTAAAAAAAATATTAATAATAAAACTTAGAAAAATGTCACTGACAGAAGAATTTTCGTAACCGCGACTTTTCAGAAAAAAAGTACAAATGTATAAATCTACTAAATTTATAAGAAATTTTTTATTCACGTTTGTTGTTAGGTATAATAATTACTTCTAACTTTTTTTATCACGTGCCACCATAATTTACTGATAATTCAAGAAGGTCCTGCTTATGCGCCTACAAAATACGGTCCTCTGAGAAAGGAATACCTTCAAACATTATAAATGTTATCTTACAAAAGTATGAATTGCTTGAAAAAAGTATATCTTAAATATTGATCTGAATCACATCACTGACAATTCACTGTAATTATCGTTTGTTATTTATTTTATTGCATTTTCACATAATATAACCACACACGCGCACGATGCGTGCAAGTTATATTTCAACACGCCGCGTGTTTTCTCTTGAATTTTCACATATTTTCTATTCGAACGTGGTAAAAATTCTCAAACAGCCTACATCGGGGAAAAGTGCAGAATCCAATTGGATCCCAATGAGGACTCCCTATGTCCGGTGTTCCTAATAAATCCCTATAGAGATTTGGGTGGATCTTGGGACTCTCGAAAAAAAAAATTGTGCGCGGGATCGCAAAAGGATATTGAATTTGGAACTCCAACAAATTCCGATTGACAATTTTTTAATTCTCTCAAACTTCAATCGGGAATTAGGGCGCAATACACTTGGACTCCAATGTAGACTCCCTTGCGTGCAGCGTCCCTGTCAAATTCTTATGAGGATGTGGTAGGATCTGGGGACACTCGTAGTGCTGGGAAATGGCCAAATGGTACTCGATATGGGTTTTCATATCGCAGAGGTGTCGCGAAAGACAAATAGTACGCGGCGGAAAAGCGGAAGGGAATATGTATGAAGATACGAGAATCGAGAACGTCATACCGAATGGAGCAGGCAACTTTGTGCGTTCACGTGCCTCGGCTATAGGCAACAAGCCGAGAGAAGTAAGAAACGTTTGAGCGCGAGCTGGAATTAAAAACTCGCTGAACAGGTGCGCATTCGACGACGGAGTACGCTCGGTCTCACTCGACTTTTATTTCTTTTTTTATCTTTCCCTCCTACTCGTTCCGTCTGTCGACGTACGCCTCACACGTCTCCAACCACTACCCTCTTGCTCCAAGTGGATACAGTCCATGCCAACAAAAGAAACGCTACATTTTGTCCCAATCTCCAATGTCAACTGTCAACTTTTTTCATTAACTCCAATCGGCTTTAAGAAAGTAATTGGAGTATTGGATGAAATTCGAGTATCACAATATTCTGTACTGATGGAACATATCCTAAAAGTTTTCTCACTTGTGCTAGCTCAAAAGGAAACCCGAAGCTGCCAACCGAATCGCACACTTCCACGCTCGGTTCCCCGGATGTGCGCATGTTTGCAAAAGTGCGCACTATTCGCAATTCGCGTGATTGTCTTGTCCCGTAACTTGCGAAACGAAATTCGCGCAATAGGCCAATCTACGGGGGCCCGCTAATTAATAATCAAGCCGACGCGAATGAGCGAAGGGATTTTGCGAAACCGACGCGATGTTTCTCAACGGAGCGCTGTTTTGCAAAGTCACTTTACGCGAATTTAACACTTTCGCGATCATCTTCTCTCGTGGCGAGTTACATACGTTTGCACGCTTGTGCAGCTTGTGCAAGAGAAATTCGAAAAATAGAGCTGAAAATTTCATTCAAAGAGCTTACTGCATTTTTTGCCTTCTGATTGCACGTCATGGAATCGACGGTTTTTTTTCGACCCTTTCTACGTTTTGGCTATATGTTCGATGAGACATTTTACGCTAATTACGAATATCACGGAGTTTTTCTAAAAAAGCTCAAGAGTTCAGGGAATAAATGAAAAAAAAACACTTTTGCAAACATTTTCGACAATTTGGAATGAGCATTTGAGGTTTCGGGGGAGTGACTAGTGAATACGTATTGAGGCAACTAAAATACATGGATTTAAGCATCGACGTAAAAAATTATAATTAAAAACTTTCTCGCACTCTGACCGAAAATGTGTGGCTCTTCTGAATCACATGTAATTTTATTTTTATTGAGATTTAAGGCTCACATCTGTGTGTATACTCTTTTTTATCGTTTCCTCTTCAAAATGCCGCCTGATTGATCGAGCTGCGATTATTTTTCGATTTTTGGCAGAATTTCGATGTCCGACTATCGATTTTTGCGTTTTTTTCTGTCAATTTTCAAATACACTTTCCGGGAAAACTAATCGAGATATCGGGATGAATCAAGCGGCATTCTCTAGGTCTACCAAAATCCTTTTCAAAAGCCCTTTATGAGTACATGCCACGCGAATAGAAATGTCGCTACGACTGTTTTAAATTTCAGGATTTTGACAATTGTGAAAATGTGGCCAAAAGGCTTGGAACATTTTTTTTCGACTTTTATATTATTTTAATGATTTATCCAATGAGAAATTTTTCACTGATTACATATATCACGGAGATTTTGTCGAAAGCTCGAAATTGTGGTGGGCAATCGCAAAAAACATGTCTCCATATATATATATACAGAGACAACACATTGAGTATAGTATACGAGCTGTATCAACTGACCCGAATACGTGTATACGTTCGAGCTTCGCAAGGGCTTTATCAAATATACATACGGATCGGGCGAATCTCTCGACGGAAATGGAAACTAGCAAATATGTAGTTGTTGATGGCAATGCTGGGATCGAAAGAGCGAGAGAGAGAGAGAGAGAGAGAGAGAGAGAGAAAGAGAGGGGGGAGGAACCGATCGATTTTCGTGATACACGTCCATGAATAAACTATACGATTATCTACCTCCTTGCACGTTGCAATAAAAAACCACCACACGATGATTGATTCGAAAAAAAATGAATTATTTAATTATAACACTAAATTCCGAGCTTTTTCATTTTTTTTTCGCGAGTCTTCAGTATCCTTGAAAATGCTCAACAAGAATTTTCACTGGTTTCCAATACCTCCAATGTAATCAACAATCACACGGGCATGAAGATATCGAGCGGAGAAGACATTTTCGGCTGATGTGGATTACAACGTAACCTGTGCGCAAATCACTGTTGTTCGGGACGAGAATTTGGGCTCTCTCGGTGAAGCATCGCAGCACAACGGACACACGCGCTTACTTGCTAAACACGTTCGAGGTATCGTTTATGCACGGTTAACCCGAACATCCATCGGTAGTTGGAAGGATGTGCCACCGTCCATCCGCACTGACGGGAGGAGGATCGTCACGACGCTGGCGCAGAGAGCGATTGGCCACTTGGACGCTGATTGACAGCACGCTGAAAAAAAAATGAGAAAAAAACACCCCACCTATGAAACGTCGAAATACCTTCGAATTTCAGTGAACATTTGGAAGTCAGTATTTTTTTTTGCAATCATTTTGTATCGAACTCAATAAAGCTCTATCGAACTCGATGAGCCGCGCGAGCATAAACGATTCGTTTCGGTTTGTTTAATTCAATTAGCTTTTATCAAAAGGTTCGTTATATTCACACGAAAGTTTATCCAACCGGAAGTTTCACAAATTGCTACTCGATCAGGTATTTCATTTTCTTTTTTTTCCATCAAGCATAGAAACCAATGAATCTTTTTTTATTCTGCCACAAAAACGTTTTTTTCTTGTTTTTGTTTTTTTTTGTTTTTGAGAAATGGTGTCCACCGACTTCAAAAATAGTGTTTTGAGAAAAATGCGTATACCTGCGTCGCTCCCGGCCGGTCTTTCCCAACGACGGGAATTCCCAAAGGCTCTCTCTCCTAGACTTTTACTCCGAGTGACTTAAAACTTTGGGAGAATATTCTAGACATATTGTACTATTAGATAATAAAATTTTAAAAATGGATTTTTTGACATTTTCAAACCCACGTAACCCTTTAATAAAAGACTCCGAATATTTTTTATCTTTTGATCTTTTTAATATTTGTAATCTTTTAAATCTAATAAAGGATTACGACTCTTTCATAGTAATCGTCAATAATGTTATACTTTTGGTCAAGTTGGTAACACAACAGTTTTTCGTTTTCACGTAACAGAAGTGAATGCATATTTTTGCCCTTTAATTTTATATTTTATGAAAACTTAGCACCAACAGAATAAATCTATACCTCGGATGCATTCTTTTTAGGTTTATTGAAAAAAAAGTTCATAAAGCGTCATTGGACTCAACTGGACCGCTCCAACCTGTTTAAAAGCGTGGAACATTTCTACGAGGCTTGTATCCGTTTTGTACGATGATCGCTACAATTGGCAGTGTAGCTGCCAATGACTACGTTTTTGCCATGCTCGTCGTACGAGAGACAGAAGACGAGAGCGAAGATCCGACGTGCGTCCACATGTGGATGCGGGAAGCCCGGTGTATTAACGGGGTCAAGAGGGGAGCGTGCAGGCGGAGGCGCTCTACGAGTGAACACCGAGCTAGTCGATGACTCCTGGCTAACATGGTTTCTGCATTAGATCGACGTGTTCTTCGTTACGAACAATACCCGTGGTATACACCATACAACCGGGACGCGCTGGTCTTGGCGCATGAAAACGTCACTATGGACGATACGGCAAATGGTTGGCAAATGGTTTTTTGTATAACTGACGATGCTTCCTGTCGTATTATACATATCTATACGTATATGCAGCTTCGAGTCCACTTGAGGAAGTCACGCGGAGCGTATAACTATGGAAATCCGGGTTAGCGCGTATATACCGAGCGAAATTTTAAGGCAGGTGCAAAACTCAAATGTCTATGACAACGACACTCAACATTGGCTAATGTCTTTCCATCGGCCTGTCCGCACGGGCAACTTTTTTTACCCGGCAATTCTTCGGGCTTTTCTTTTTTCACGGAGACTATACGCGAGGGGAAACGTTCGCGGTTTTTTTTTTATCGCCACTGACGATCAAAGTAACTTTTCCGGTTTTCCTCCTGCAGGGTGGAGACGAAAGAAGAAAAAAAAATTACTCACCGTACATTTGTTTCGTCGCGGATGAAATTGCCGGAAATTCCGTGGCTGGAATTCTTGGTGGATATACTTTTTGTTCGAGGATCTATTGAATTCGTTGGCTCGAAGACACGGTGGGTCAGCTCGAACGAGATAAAATCCTTTTTCAGTATGGACCATGACTGTCGGTAGATTTTTTGCCCGAGAAAGGCCAAAGATACCGGTCGTATGAATGATGATAACAGCCACCTATATAACTCATAGTTTGGCCCGCACTGGCTTCAAAGAAGTCACGAAAGGGGGACACGAATGGGAGGAGAGATCGAGAGCATAAGAGAGGGAGAGAGAGAGAGAGAGAGATAGGTATGGGGAAAGAGAATCTGGTGGAATGAATGTCCAGCAATCTTGATATAAGTAATGCATTTCTTTTATGTCTCCTCGAGATAAAGAATAATGGATCGTAGTCCCGTTCTTCGACGTCGGGGGATTTTTACTCTTTTTTTTTCTCGCTCGGATAGAAATCCGCGGGGACAATAATAAGCCGTGAAATCCTCGGACGTCATAAAAATATATCACTTGAATATAATATTTTATCCCCTTCCGGGCGAATCGATATCGATGGCAACGAAAAAACTATTAGCCTCCCTCATAATAACTGGAATGATGATTGACGATGCTTGCGCAAAAATCCTTCAATTTGCCTGAAGCAAAGATAACTGGAAAGAAGAAAAATTCATTCAACGAAAATTGTAAATATCAAATTCTGACAGTAATTTTAATTATTCAAATTAAGTAGTTTTAAATTTTCTAAATGATACCTTAAGGTATTACTGGGTGGTCCGTCGGGCAAAAAATTAGTCCGAAATAGCCGAATCGTGGATTTACAAGTCTAGATATTGTCTTACATGTTTAGCGTTACGAATAGCTAATTTAATAATAAATTAACATTTAGAAATGTTAGTTTTTCAAATTTAATAATAATTCGAGTCAAATTCGATGATATTGGCGTGTGCTTGACTAAGGTTTTGTCAGTGACTGTACATTTGATTCAACTGGTCAACAAAAAAAATTCTCCATTTTTATATTCAATTAATACGCTCTGATAATCTTTTTATTATCAATAATTACCCGGAAACTCAATACATATTGAGTTTTTCGATGATTGCTATTAATTCATGGTTAAAAAGGCGATACTCTTCATTACTTAAATTAATTTCACGACAATTAATCAGTCGATTTATTCAAAACTTAGCATAATCAATCGCTTGATCCTAAATCTTGATGATGTAATATTTTCAGAATTTACGGCGATTTCGTCCGCTTCGTTTGGCAACCATTAAGGTCTGCAGAAGCTGTTTTCCCATAAGCGACCGTCTTAAATTCATATATTCATAATTAATAAATTATTTAGTGAAAAATTATCAAATAATTCATGTATTATTATTCTATCAAGAACTATTATTCCTCAAATTTGTAAGAATTTTGGCGATTTTTTAGTATCCATCCAGTAATACCTTAAATCTAAAGAGACCCAAAGAATTTAAATATTTTTTAATGGCCCAACCTCCAGTAACGGATGGAAGGATCTCAAGATTATTTTTGCTAGGTCTGAATGCCGAGTGAGATTGTGACCATATGATTATTAAGTCAAAGGATATTTTGAACTTATATCTATCTAATGTTAGCTATGATTTTGAAGACATTCTGGTTTACACTATATTGTGTATGGGGAAAATTGTCCATTATGAGGACGGTCCCCGAAGTCGAGTGTCTTCAAAATCGTCTTTCCCCAAATATATGTATACGTTTAAACGTGTGTATGTGTACATGGGGGATGGTGGTGCACATGCGAAGGGAACAGGCATATAGAGGGTAGTGGGTGACATATGGCAGGCTCTAGGCCAAAATCACCCCGACGGACAGGACTTGATGGAGTACTTGAAGCATTTGCCACGAGAGACTTCTCTCAAGCCCTTACCCGCTGCCCCGTCGCATCCTCTTTCGCTCCTCTCCCTCAGAACCTGCTCAACTTCCTTCACAACCTGGTAGAAACCAGTAATTGGTAACCTCTCGCGACTTGAGTTGCGATTGGCTTTCCTCGATCTAGGACTACCTCAACGGGAACACTTTATTTCTTCCACTTCATCGACCATCTGTGAGTTCCAGGATGATGACGTCGATGACGCTTTTGCTTTTAAAAAATCTCGAGCAGTTCGTTCGGCGAGTCAAAGACGTTTTTCATTTTTTGGCGATATTCATTTGGCTCAATGATCTGTGCGCGATTGCTGAAAGAAATTTCCTTATCCCACTAGGGATAAGGGCAAGTGTGGCCAATAGCTGGATCGGTCGCATGCTCCGGTCACGGAAAGTTCGTAAAAGTAAGCGACAAAGTGTTGGCGCAACGCCGAAGTCTTCCATGGACTCTTCCGCTCACTCAGCCCTGACTAACGCGGCTTTCCAGTCGCCCGTCCAACCGACGGTCTCTTATCGAGGAAATATCATTTTATTTCATTTATGGCAATATTGGCGGAAAGAGGGCCACGAACTATTTTCCCTTGCTACACGGATGCCCACATATTATATCGAACTCACTGTTTTATGGCGATCTTCGAAGTTATTGACACTTGCAACGTATATATATATAAAGAGAGAAAGAGATTTTTAGTTCCACGTGTCGCACGCTCGGACGAACATCAAATACGTGCGTGCGTTGCGAAGAGTACCAGATTTTTCTCGACCCGTGAGCGCCTTCTCCGTCTTCATACCTTTACGGATTCAGTGAGTGAAAAAAACTTGCAACGTAACTTTCGCGAAATTTATCAATGTGATATAAATTTAAGGGAAGAGGACATTTTGAACCCGTTTTATCGATGCAATGCTGGGGATGAGGAGGTCTGGCCCTTTAGAGGGCGACCCTTCAATTGAACGAGTCGCTTATCCTTAAAGGGACCTCTTTATAAAGCTTACATCGATCTAAAGGATTTTCGAGCCATTGTGGTTAACTTGATGGTGGATATGGAGACAATAAACTACTAGGCTGGTCCTCGAAATTTGACGTCTTCGAAATGAAATTCCCGCATGTGTATGTCTATATTATTAAACAAATGATTTAAAATAATAAAAAGGTAATTTTCAATGATAAAATTCAATGATTCGAATGTTAATAAATAAAATTGAAGTATAAAAAATATACCACGTTTTTCAAACGGACTAAAGAGTATAAAATAATTTCCCTTAGCCCCATACAGATTTATAACCCCATACATACAGACTCCTAACCCCATAAAGATTGTCCTGAAAATTTGCGATTGTGAATTTTTAATAGCTATGAAAATACTTGTAAGATTGAAAAAGAAAAACGTGGTACGCATGCAATATATAATAGTAAGGAGTGTAGGGAGTAGCTGTCATTGAGAAAACTCGCATAACAGTTCATATCATTTACAGTGCAATTAAATTGTTAGTGATTTAGTGCATCAATTATCTATTGCATGCGCCCCACGTTTTTTGTTTTAAATCTTACAAGTATTTTTATATCTATTGAAAATTCACAATCACAAATTTTCAGAACAATCTGTATGGGGTTAGCAAGCTGTATGAGGTTATAAATCCGTATGAGGCTAGGAGAAATTGTTTTATACTGTTTAGTCCATTTTAAAAACGTGGTATATTTAAAAAAAATGTTAATTTTAATTTAAACATTATTTTTTTCTCTTTCACTAAACTATATACTATTTGTTTATTTATTTTTTTACAATTTTGTCCTCTCTTTCTCTCTCTCTCTCTCTTACACACTTAATTCTTCAATCTGAAACCTGTGGCAAACTGTTAAATATTGTATATATTATTTAAATATATACAATATCTATTTGTATATTATATTATTTATATTACTGTTATATATATATTTTTTTTTTAAAGATTTATCTTGTCTGTCCGTGTTTTTGTTTGTCATCCAGTTCTGAGCTATGTTTAAAGTTTCCAGTCTCTAGCTCATCCGAAAGTTAGTTAAAAATCGATTGCAAAATTTGTACCGAACAGACAAACGGACAGACAAGAAAGCGAGTTAACAAAAACGTGGTAAAAGGATGATTTTAAAGCATTGTGGCTCACTTAATGCTGGATATGGAGGCAATAGATAACGAGGATGGTCCTCGAAATTTAATGTCTTCGAAATCGATAACTTACGTCTTTCAATACGTTTCCTCACCCTCTTTGGTCTATCACCATCAGCATCTTTGTCACAGACAAATTTCACCGTTTCAAATCTTCAATCAAGATTAGGCTCATCCAGTTTCAAACTGTCGAGACTGGAGAAAAAAGTTGGAAAAAATATTCATGCGAAATTAATTTGTTCATTCAATTATTTATGGAAGTTCTTGCAATAATTACTGAAAGAAATATCCACCGAAGAGCACACGTCCAGAAGCAAAAACAAATATTAAGGCGATCAATTCAAAATGATTACCTTAAGGGGATAAAAATGTATCTTCACTGGTGGACGAGTGCTAGAGCTGTCAAATAATTAGGATATCGAGAGGCGCTTGTCACGGAGGAAATAAAAGTTTCTCAAAAATAGAGTGCTGGACGGAGATCTCACGAATATGTATATTGTGCCGGATAAAATGTTGTCCGCATTTATCTAGTCGAAAATCGGCGCAGCGAAAACTAAAATACGTCTGAAACGATACGACAAACTGACAAACAGCAGATACAGAGTGACTCGTGGATATCGATCGGTATTCGAGAGATTTCTCCGGATTCAACCTCGTTTTGACTAAATAGGAATATATCGACTTTTATAGAAATCCAGTCGTACGCTGTGAGAGGCCGCGGGTCCGCCTTACTCGGGAGAAAACGTCAAAATTGATATTCCTCGCTCGCCTCGTACAAGCGTGCTGTCTCTCGCGTTCGCGTATAAACCCAGAATTCGATATTTCACGTATATCGTATATGTATAATGGTGTACGGATGTATGATATGTGTACACAGGCTCACGGCTGTCGTACGTATACGAGCGGGTGTCTTCCTCTGTATCGCGAAGCCCAATAATCCAGAGATTCGTGTCGCCTCTGGCATTTTAAATCGTACGAAAAGTCCGCGACGTTAGAATATGGAAAGAATAGACGGAGGAAAAAAAATGCAAACGGTTTTATATGTGACGTGGACGGAGTTTTATTCGGGTCGGAGACTATTTTATTGGAGCAAAATAAATAAAATTTCGTTTTTTTTTCCTCGCGATGGACACCGCGCTGTTTTTTTATTTAGTATGAGGTTAACATCTCTGAAATTATTGATATTTAATAGTCAATTAATAATGAACGAGGAGGGATTTATGCTAAGGGAAAATTGAATTAATTATCTTTTCAATAAATATTGTTTCAAAAACAAAAGAACGTTTCATTTTGTGTGTAAAACGGAAATTTGATATGCACTAATTGGCTTTAGGAAAAAAAAGACCTGTAATTGACCATTTTTTTGCACCATACGATAACCTAAAAATCGATATTTTTCGAAGAACTGATAATGCAATTTTTTATTGGTAGAGATTGCAGAAATGTTTAGCTAAATTGAATTGGAAAAATATAATTATTATAGATAAGTATTATGTTTTGATGTAAACTTATGGATTTATTTGCTGTTACTTATTTTTGTCATAAATTAAGACCTATGCATGCTGTATAAAAAATTATAAAAGTTCTTTTAAATTAAGAAACACCCAAAAACTTGAATTTGGAATTCAATTCTATTTTACCACGTTTTTATTAACTCGCTTTCTTGTCTGTCTGTTTGTTCGGTACAAATTTTGCAATCGATTTTAAACTAACTTCCGGATGAGCTAGAGACTTAAAACTTCAAACATAGCTTAGAACTGGATGACAATGCAATATTAAATCGGTAAAATTTTTTATTTTTATTTTTAAACACCTTTTTTAAGTTAAATTTTCTCTAAATTTTTTAAGAAATTAAAATTTCTTTTAAAATAAAAAAGAGCATATAATAATATAAATTATATAATATACAAATAGATATTGTATATATTTAAATAATATATACAATATTTAACAGTTTGCAACAGGTTTCATATTGAAGAATTAAGTGTGCAAAAGAGAGAAAAAAAGGTAAAAAATAAATAAATAAAAAAATAATTTATATTTCAGGAAAATAGCAATTATACTGATTGATATATTAGTGGTAGGTAGGTATAACAATTTTCTATTTCAGATATGATCAGGTGAAGCGAAACTGACACAAGCCTGAAATTTGCCACATGTCTCTGTCATAATCTCATCAAAATATTTAAAATTTATTGCAAAATTTCGCACACACAACACTAAAAAGCAGAAAATAATTATTTAAGTAAAAACAATTTTTTCTAAAGAACGATGTTTTTAAAACGGACTAAACAGTATAAAATAATTTCTCATAGCCCCACGCAGATTTATAACCCCATACAGATTGTTCTGAAGATTTGTGATTGTGAATTTTTAATAGCTATGAAAATACTTGTAAGATTTAAAACGAAAAACGTCGGGCGCATGCAATAAATAACAGTAAGGAGTATAGGGAGTAGCTGAGGTTGAGAAAACTCACACAACAGTTCATATCATTTGCAGTGCAATAAAATTGTTAGTGACTTAGGTAAACTATTCATACATCAATTATCTATTGCATGCGCCCCACGTTTTTCGTTTTAAATCATACGAGTATTTTTATAGCTATTCAAAATTCACAATCACAAATTTTCAATACAATCTGTAAGGGGTTAGGAATCTGTATAGGGTTATAAATCTGTATGAGGCTCCGAGAAATGATTTTATACTTTTTAGTCCGTTTTAAAAACATGGTTCTTTAAGAAAAAAAATATTTATTTAAATTTTCCTTAGATTTTGAACATTTCCACATCACATTTTTTCCACCGAAAATTTAAAAAATCATGCATTCAAAGATTAAGGATATAAAAACGCAAAAATTGGACAAATAATTGTTTCTGAATCGCCAACTTCCCGAGGTCCTAATTTAGATTACGATCTAATCTCATCGGCCCTATATATTTCCCACAGCACAGGGTCTCGAAGTAACGAGTAAGAAACTTGAAAATCCATCAATTTGTTCGGAAGTAAATGAACTCTCCGGTGGATACTCCATATTTCTCTGTACGCAAATGTCGATAAATTTAGTCCTCGTCGTGGAGGAACTTTGAACGAAACGAAGTACATTTCCACGCGAGATCTTCCCGATTACTTCCCGATTCGCCTTTACCGAGCTCTGCCTCGCAAGTCCTCGTAAATTTTTCAAAGCCCATTTTTACCAGGCGTTTTTATTAATAATACATTGTTAACGAGTCGTTGATCGATCGGGAATCGCGTACTTGGCTCGGTAAGGGACGTCAAGATGCTACCACATCGGTCGGTGAGCGATCTCGAAGCATCGCCGGATCCACAGGCTTAACGAAGACGATAGTACATGCAGCACGAGAACTCGGCGAGAATCCACGTACGCGCGGGCGTATACGCACACCGGCGTGTACACGAGACAAGGGGGTTGGAAGGGGAAGGTATATCACCGGCTGTCCGCTACGTCTGATCTGGACACACGCTTGGAAAAGACCGCCCAGCACGCAGATTCAACGCTGCAGAAACTGGTCGCTGCGGAGTACATAGATTCGAGTAGATGGGAGGGAGACGAGAGAAAGAGGGAGGGAGAGAGAGAGAGAGAGAGAGAGAGAGAGAGAGAGAGAGAGAGAGAGAGAGAGAGAGAGAGAGAGAGAGAGAGAGAGAGAGAGAGAGAGAGCGGGAGAGTAGGGAATACCGACCAGTGAATGGACGATTAACAACACTATATGATTCAAATGGACGGTAAAATGAAAATATTATCTAAATAACCTTTTTAATTGCTATAGCTAACAAAAGATATTATTCTGATAGTAGAAAAAAAATATTTCACGCAATTGCAACAAATAATATTGGAGAAATTAATAAATAAGTAGCGAAATGACTAAATCGCCAATGAATGGACGAAATTACCAGTAAATGAATACTTGAGCACCAGCAAATGGACATGCCCTTTATTAATTCATTAATTTAAATTTTATAGCCTAGAATCTTAATCTTACAACAAATATTTTGTAAGACTTTTTGTGAAAACCCCGATTCGCAAAGTGCACCACTGCGCTACGGTGAACTTTGTTCTTTTGCCTTTTTTCCCGTCATTGTGTTTTATGAAACGGTGTAGGGGAGAGTGGGGCACAATGGGTCACGGGGCACAGTGAGCCACATGCGGTTTCTCGGAGGTTTGTAGCTCGTAAATTTCGAAATTTTATGTGTTGGAGCGCGATTTATATTAGGTTTCACCAAGCCTAAAAGAAAGTCGAAAGCAGCCTCGAAAAAAAAAATTCGCTTGCCGGGAAAACGTAAAATATTATGGGCAATTGTGTGGAGCACAATGTGTCATCGAGTTGTTGAGCACAATGACTCGACTCGCAATGTTATTGGCAAATAATACTCGTTGTGAAATTATTGGTATGTATGAAAATCTGTTATCTATGTTAGGAAAATATAAGAGTTTCGCCCGGCTCGTTGTCGCATACGTTTCGCGGCACTTGACACACTGTACCCACCTATCTGACACATTGTATCCCACCCGTGGGGCACAATGAGCCAATCCGAACATTTTTTTCGAACCCATTATTTTAGGATTTTTAATCTTTTTGCAAAAAATCTGGTAGCTTTATTGTACGCCCAAAGGTCTATAAAATCGGTTATGACCTTTTTTTCTAATCAGACTACTGTAGTAAGATAAAAAATTCGATAGAAAAAAGTGACACACTGTGTCCCACCTTCCCCTAGTTCGTATCTTAAAATTTATTGATCAAATTCACTTTAAATTCGGACAGAGCATAGTTTATAACATTTTCTATCGTAGGACCAAATGATTTTTGGACATGTATATTCGTTTGTTAATAACAAATTATTAAAGTTGTTTTTTGGGGTCGAAAATCGAACCTTTTTCAACAGCTTGGCACTTTCGTAATTTTCAAATTTCCATAAAGTATCCGGTCGTTTGAAAGTTTTATTACTACAGTAAAAGTACATTTCTTTTTTTCAGATGACCCTAGTTGTTAGAACCATCTATACTGATTGGCAATGCAGTAACGACGGTACTTCGTTCAAATAATAATAAATTCATTGTTTATCAATATTTCTCAATTACCAAAAAACTCAAACTTGAAAAAATTGCGTATTAATTGTCTGTAAAATCTGTACCTCGATCCCAATACTCTCATCCCAAAAAAAAAAACATTGAAAAACTTCGTTTTTTTTATTTAAAAAATGATTTTGATTTAAAAATTGGAAATTTCTTGATTTGAAAATGATTTTACAAAACGGGAAGCAGTTTGCCGTTGGTAAATTCACCCTTATCGATATTGGAAAGTTTTAAGACGAATATTCGGTCGAATGGAAATATCGGAAGGTAATCGAGAGGATTGGCACCGTGCAGCGGCACAGAAGGTCCGGACTTATACCTACCTATGGACTTATACCTCGGGGAATAAAGTATCGAGGAGGTTTTTAAAGGAGCAGGCACGTCCAGAGACGCACAAACGACATGACAGGAAAATATGGAGCGAGCTGGAATTCCACGAGCGTTCAACTCTCGAGACTCTCTCTCTCCTTCTCTCTCTCTCTCTCTCTCTCTCTCTCTCTCTCTCTCTCTCTCTCTCGATTAGGTCAGTGCGTTTATAATGCGGTGCGGTTGCATGGGTTATATCCCCTCAAGCCCTTCACTTCTCACTCAAGCTGGACGAAACTGTACTCCAATATACTTTGCTTCATACATACATATATATATATATATATATATATATATATACGTACATGTGCACGACTTATTTTATATTCCGTGAAGAGAGCGCGCTCTTTCGATATTTGTACGGTCGGAAAGTCTGAAAGATTTCTGGCAATCCTCGCTTTTTGGCCGCGGTTTGAGAATCGGCGAAGAAAAAAAAAGCTCGCAATAGCGAAGCGCGAGGATCGTTTGTATGTGACTGGATTTTTCACTTCCTCTCTCTGTCTCTCTCCCTCTCTCTCTCTCTCTCTTTCTCGCTCTCCTCCCCTCTCTCTTTGTTCTGATCGCCCTTATCTATCGTTGCCTTTCTTTCTCTCCTCTATTTTGCATCCTCTACAAAAGTGACTAAAAGCCCGCGCGAATATAGTGGAAACGCCCCGTGCTGCATATCACCCTTCTTGGCAAACTCGCAACTGCACGTTCGCCCTTATTTCAATCGCGTGCGCTGCTACACGTACACTTGGCGGCGTTGTCAAGACCGCCAGCCCATCCGCTTATCGATGTCTTTTGGGGAAAAGTTTGATAGGTTTGTTGCTTCTGTTTCGACGTTCTCTGTGAAGCTATAAAGTGACAAACTCGTTCTTTTCGTTGCTCTTACCCCCGAAAGAAATCCTCGCTCGTACGATGTTTGATGGATCAATCGAATGTCCTCTCTCTGTCTCCCCCTCGCCGTCTCTTTATGTATTACTTTTTTTCTCCGTTTTTTTTTCTCTCTTCGTTGAAAGCACGTGAAGATACAAACGAAATAGATGCAAATAAAAGAAAATTCTCCTGAGGTGCGTATGTTATACTATATATACGTAAGGTAAATTCATATTGACATAATGATATGTAGGTACACTAAAGTAGAATGGATGTGCAAACGTCAAACGCGCATAGAGCCGAGGGGGATAGGTAGAATAAGAACATGGGGTGAAAACTCCACGAGGATATAAGCCATTCGGAATTCGTGTTGTCTACGAAACACATTTGAAAAATACTCGAATTCCGTTGTCGCAAAAGCACCTTCTCTCATTCTGGCAATAAAAAAAATCCACCGCAGAACTAAAATTTCCAAACACAGGATCAACATACCATCAAAAAGTAGCTGGTTTCCCATTTTCCGCACTCAGTATTCTAGATCATTCATTGTTATTTTTTCGTTATGTATAGTTATACTGGAATATTAAATTACTATAAAATATAAATGATAAATTATAACTATAAATAATCATTGTTTTATTTTTTATAATTATTTCTACAGATTTTTTCTATTTTTTCTATAATTTCTAACATTTTAAAATAAATGTTCACTTTAGATAATGCATTTTTTATAAATTATAGCTATAGATAATACGGGCCAGGGTTGAAATTCCGAACTTTGAATGATCAGAACGCTCAAAATTCCGAATTTATTAGCTAGTACTCAATACTTCTGGAAATTTATAATATATAATCATATTTGTATCCTTTTTCTATCGCTACTCGTACCGTTCTAGATCATTTACAATCAAGTGTGTAGAACTTCGTTGGCATGGTTTTTATGAAACTTGTAGTTTTGAAACATTAAAATAAGGAATTTTAAACCGTCGGAGCATTTTAAGTTCGGAATTTCGACCCGGCTCCCACATCAACGTTCCATCAAAAAGTAGCTCCCCCATTTTTCGCACGCACAATTCTAGATTATTCGTTATTATTATTTTTCCATTATTTCTAGTTATACTGGGATGATAATTTATAAATTATTATAAATTATAAATGATGAATTATAACTATAGATAATAATTGCTGTATTATCTATCGTTATTACTACAGATAATAAATTGTTTAATAACTCACACTATAGATGACACATTTTTCATTATCTATAGTTATGTTTGATAGATAGCTATTCGAAATATAACAAAAAAATTCCAAACACATCAACGTTCCATCAAAAACTAGCTTCTCCATTTTCCGCAAGCTTAATTCCAGATTACTATTCATTGTTGATTTTCCGCTACCTATTACTACTATTTTTCAAATCTTCGTTATTCTCACTATCACCATTATTATTTCTATGCGGTATATGTTGCCGACATTATGCGCATCCCTATCGAGAATATCAGCACGTGTGCTCGATATCCATATAGAGGAAAGGGGAATCAAGCGGGGAAGAGGATGAGAAAAAAAAGAACGGCCGAATGACAAAAAAAAATATACAAAAATGCGCAATGCAAAAACAAAAAAGGCGGGGTATACGAACGATAGAGGAGATCGGATGAAGTGCACTCGGTGCGCTCGGTACAGACAATGCAATACGACAGAGGCTAAGGGGCGCTGGAGCGACGGGAAGAGACGCGCGGGGGAGGGGTCGGTGATATAGATACAACCGCGAAAAGATTGAGAGATCTCGGGAAACCGTGGACACTGCAACTTGCACACCTGTGAATATAAATATATATATATATATATATGGGGAGATTATGAAGCCATTGGATTTCAAGAGCCGTCCTCCAAACAGCCAGACGGCCCCATACCCAACATTAGTTAGATACACCGAGTTTAAAATGGCTCTTCCACAGGTATATGCCTTCATTGGTGTTGCAATGCATTGTGAACATCGCGCAAGAGAGAAGCATCAACAAAATAAACAACATGGCGTTGGTATAGAGAAGCAAATGGAACGAGAAACGTTTTCATGATTTTCCATCGATGTAGCTTTTCGTAGCTTGTGTTGCGCTGCTTCGTGTAGTACTTGGATATGGTGGATTATTATGTGCGTTATAGGTGTATAAGGTACACGTGTGCGGACGAGGACGATATCGGTTAGGGCAAGCGCGACGCGGTTTGCATAGCAAGCGACCAGGATGTTATTGTTTCGAGCGCGATGCATTTTGCTATGCACTTGTTCCCGGTATGGACGGTCTTTCGAGAGTACGTACCTTTTCATAGCCCTTCGATGCAAGACAATGTTCCTCGCATCATCGCTATCTACTCTTTCCTCGTTTCCGTTTCACACTTCGGGGACTGAATTTTGCAGGCTGATGACTCGACAATCCCTCTTTCGGGATTATTTGCGAAAGTGTGCTAATGAAAGCCTTAGGCCACTCTAGAGACCAGAAAAAGGGCATATTTTGTGATTTTTTGGCAGCGAAACCATAAAATAAATCGGAATTACACAATAGGGGTTTTATTATACACGTAATTGACTATAAAAAATTATTTTTTCACAGCGATACATGTCAAAATGGCGAGTGTGCAGTATTTTTCCGATGACGCCTTTATTTCTGGGAGGTGAACCCCAGTTGAACCACCTACACGAATTGACCATGTAGCAACGTCCGCACTTTGTTTAAATAACAATAACTTCATTGTTTACCGATAAAAAAAAAATTAAAACAAAAACTAAAACTTGGTAAGACGATAAATCAATTGCGTCTAATATCCCGAATTTGTCATCCCAATACTCTCATCAGGTAAAAATTGCACCCCAAGTTTATGCAGTCCTCTTAAACATCGAAAATACTATCAATAAAAATTAAAGCTCGAACGTTGCTTGGAGTTTTTTCGTAAGACTTTATCTAACTTGGCACCTTAAGGAGGAATTGAAGTTTACATTGGAGAGCGTGATAAATGAATAAAAAGAAAGCAATCAAATAGTAAGGTGTTTTTCCGCGATTGCATTTTCCGGTCAGCATAAATCAACTTATGTAGAGTAATTATTAAGATTGATAGATATTGATTGGAGTTCGCAGTGAAATACGCGTTCTTTGCCCTTGCGGCATTCTTGCAGCCCTTTTCCCTTATTCCCCTCCACCTCCATCGCTCAATTCGCCCAGCTCTTTTTCTCCCACGCGCGCGACTTCTGTGCCTCTTTTCTTGTATTCCTTTTTTTTTTCTTTCTTTTTTTCTTCTTAGATCGTGCGAGCATTCCAGCTCTTCTAAGCCGCACGTCCACCGCATACTTACATATCTTATGGCTCCGCGAGCGTGAGCGCAACCGAGATTTTTTTCCATCGTCTCGGGAGGTATGGCGGGATACGGGTATATATTTGTGTACAATGTATATAAGTATATATACGTGAAGCAATAGTATCGGTTCATGTTAGCGCGCCGCGGTTAGTCGATTTAGTATTGGCTACAGAGCACACGCGTGTACAGTAATTGTATCCGCAAAAGGTAAAGGGGTGAGAGCCTCCCGACAGGGGTGAAATTCTCTCAACAGTTTATAACTGCGAGGGAAAAATTACTCGCCAACTAAATGCGTTTTCTTTCTCGGGGACGGTTCTTAATTGAAAAACCTATATTAAGGCCTTAGGCCATTCTAGAGGTCGAAAAAAGGGCATATTTTGTGATTTTTTTTTCTGCGAAACCATAGAATAAATCGGAGTGACAAAATAGGGGTTTTATTAGACACTTAATTGACTATAGAAAATTATTTATTTCACAGCGATACATGTCAAAATGGCGACTGTGCAGCATTTTTCCGATGACGCCTTTATTTCTGGAAGGTCAACGGCCGGACCAACAGCTCCTATAATTTTTAAGTTATGATGAGACACTAAAGTTTTTTCGATTATACATAAGAATAGCTATAGAAGTACGTAGGATTTTTTTGATGTATTGTTTTTTGTCAAAATGGCGCATTTTTAAAACAAAAAGTATAAAATACCATGAGAAAATCGTCAGCAAATTGTTTATAAAAAAGGAACTAAACAATATAATAAAAAATCCTTCATAGTGCCTCAGAAAATGTAATTCTAAATATACAGTTAACATTTGAAGTGAATCGGTTGAAATTTGTTTGAGTTATGAATCCGGCCAACTTGAAGAATGTAGTTTTGAGATAAACGCGTTTAATGTTAGAAGAAAGTCACGACATGAATCAAGAGGGGTTGCGCTTGAATTCGAAAATCGAGTACTTAGAGATTTTACGCACCCATAATCTTGGAATATAATTTTTTAGGTACTAAGGTATATTTTTAACAAAAAAGAAATCGTTCTTTGGAAAATCCTAGAGTGGCCTAAGGCCTTAATTGAAAATTGTAATTCCTTTCATTTGCATTATTACATTGCGATGGAAGCCTAAGGTATGTCCAAAAACTACCAATTTTCGACGGTAGTTTATAAAAGCGACTACGGTTTATTGACAAATCAATCATAATGTAAACGAGCCATTACCATTGCTCTACCGATAAATTAGAATTAACATTGCTACACTATCTTCTACCTGGGATCGATCGATTTGCTTTCTTTGCAGCAATATACTTTTTTTTTTTAGTGAATGCATTTTTCATTCGAATTAATTGCGTGCAAGAATTACTGGGAGATTCTGACATTTCCGCAAGCTCGGACACGAAGCTTGTAAATTCTCCGGACGACGTTTTAATAGTCAATTTACAAAGGGAGATACGTGGACAATGTACGCCTAGGAAAATTTCGATTTGTGAGGCTGATTTAAAATTCTGCGGGCTTAGGCACACCCATAATTATAAGATAATTATAAATGATACTATATTTATACATAAATATAGAATAATATAATATGAAATATAATTATTAATGAACTTTAAATGATTATATTGATATTATATGAATTTATCGTGAATTATTATAGTAATATTATATCGATTAATATTAAATTATTACAGTCATATTATTTTAATTAATATTATATAAAATAATTATATTTATATACCATAACCATGTTCTCCTCGTTTTTTCGTGCGTGTAAACGCGCCTTAAAGTAGGTCTCTTAGGGTCTAGGCCTTAAAAATATGCGCGCGCACATTTCTCAGGCTCACGGAACGCTGTCAGTCGTTAAGTGCTGCCATCAGTCGTTAGGTCGAGGAATTATGTACGTTGAGGCGTTATTTACGGGAAGAGACATAACCTCACTTTCACGTGAAACCGCGACAAAGTATCGTAGATATCGCCGCGACATAAAGTGTTATTAAAAAAATTAAATAACAACGAGCGATATTGAGAAACAGAGGAGCGACGAGTGGATGCAATGCACGCCACCAGATCTTAAGGAAGCCGCAACAAAGATGACACCTGTTTCCCTCGCTTTTTCCAGCGTGTTAACGCTGAACGCCTTGTTATACATTATTAATAAGATAGTATATTAAAATATGCTGATACATTTCAAAACTACGTTTGGTGTCTAGGGGGGGCTCCGAACAATCAACGGACAATATTACGCTGCATTGCTGGATGACGGCCCCAATTAAAAACAAACATCCGCATTTGGCCAAGAAAAAAGTCCTGTTTCACCAGGATAACGCTCGGGCTCACACGTGCGCGATCGCGATGGTAAAATTGAACGAATTGAAGCTTGAATTGCATCCACACCCACCCTATTTTCCAGATCTAGCTCCTAGCTTTTTAATTTACCAATTTGAAAAAAAAACATCTCGGGGTAAAAAATATGGGTCAAATGCCGAGGTGGAAGACCCTGAAAAGCAGTATTTTTTGGGCTTACACAATTAATTTTTTTCTGACGATTTGAAAGGTTGGGAGAAGCGTTGGACCAAATGTATCGAGTTGAAGGGAGACTACGTCGGGAAATAAATTTTGGTTTGCTTCGAAATATGGGTTTTTTCTGAAAAAGGCCGGAATCTTTTCAAATGACCCTCGTATATTGCATATAATAAATTATTAATATCGTTATTATTATTGTTATGCTATCCATAAATCTCATACACAATTCTCGAGCTTAAAATTAATAATTATAATGCTAACAAACTATATTAACTATAATAATCGGAGCTAGAAACCTCCCAAAACACGTGTTATTATTGTTACGGGTGCAACATTAATAACTCTCCGCCAGACGAAACGTTGAAAGGCTATCGCCGATTAATTAGCGTACTTGGCCATTCCTCGTCGCCCGAGTATTCGTTAGCGGTGTACTTTCATCCGGCAGGACCGGAATATATAAACGTACGCGTATAAACGTACGAGCGGAAGGTGGAAGATAATTGTCCTGGGATGGAAATGAAGCTGTGCCGTGGTCTCGTGGACAAAGATAACGCGCTCTCGCGAGGGTGAGGAATATCGAGCAAGATTCCGCATTCCGTGTATTCACGCGGTGACCGATCGATCGACCCTTTTTCACCCTTTTCTTTTTGCACATCGTGCCCGTTCCTCAATTTATCGGCCTTCATTATTTTCTATTGGTTTTCATTCGTAAACGCGGGAGGCGAATCGGGCGCGCGCTACACACCGTGTGTTTATCTCTAAATACACGACGCATCCCCCGCCGGAATCTCGTACTCCAATCCCCGAGGACTTATGTCTTTTAATTTTCTGCGGAATTATTCGAGCGCGTATCGTTTATCAGCAGTAAATCTAAAGGGGGAAGAGAGAGAGAGAGAGAGAGAGAGAGAGAGAGAGAGAGAGAGAGAGAGAGAGAGAGAGAGAGAGAGAGAGAGAGAGAGAGAGAGAGAGAGAGAGAGAGAGAGAGAGAGAGAGAGAGAGAGAGAGAGAGAGAGAGAAAGATTGTTACTCGCGGAAGGCAAAACCGTACATTTTGCTTGTAGAAAAACGTTTTATCGCGGGCTTCACCTTACGCGAACTGTTTGAATCAGCGTACCCGCGGAAAAGAGAACTCGCTCGCGTTAACATCCACAGGGTGTCCCCATTCGATTTTCCCATACAAAATTCAACACCCCGTTGCACCCCCCATTGGGAATTATTTTAAAAATCCTAAAATATACTTTTTATTATTTGTTTTGACGAATATTTTTACCAACTTTCGAGGTGATGCACGTAAGGAATACAATTTTCCATACAAACTTTTACACCCCATTTCACCTCCTTAATAGTCGATTTTCAAAAAATCCTTTCTTAATGCACCTATACGCCTTCTAAGGAATATATCTTCCAAATTTCATGTTTCTGATTTCAGCGGTTTAGAGTGCGCGTTGTCCATGTCTCAGTCAGTCACGGAACTGTCTTATATACAGTGGGTAAAAAAAGTATTTGTACTCCGCGTGCTTTTCAAATTGTCCTACGAAAAAAAATAAAATGCTTTAGCATTTTATTTATTTTTTTCGAGCATTTTTGTCGAATATTTTATTTTTCTTCGAAAAAAAAAATCGTTAAGTATTTTCTTTGTCTTCGAAAAAAAATGCTAAAATATTTTATTTTTCTTCGCAAAAAAAAATGCTAAAGTATTTTATTTTTCTTCGAAAAAAAAATCCTAAAGTATTTTATTTTTCTTCGAAAATAAAATCCGAAAGTATTTTATTTTTTTCGCAGGATAATTTGAAAAACACGCAGTGTACAAATACTTTTTTAACCCACTGTATGTTACAGGAAATGTGTCAAACTCGTCATTATATATAATTCCTAGGAAATACATATAATTCCTAGGAAATATATATAATTTCTAGTAAATATATATATTTCCCAGGAAATATATATATATATCATTTCTAGAAAATATATATAATACCTTCAATGATTAGGAAATGTGTAAAATAAATTTGAATTTCCTAAAAATTGTATACATATCCAAAGTAGTAATCGGAAATGTGTGAAATTCGGAATAGCAGTGATTGCGGGGATTTGCGACGAAAGGGATGGGGGAGACACGCGCCATCGTTTTCAGGATATCAATTTTGTAAAGTTATTTTTTTACCGCGCTCCTACTATATCTATAGCTGACGAGCTCATCTCTGGCCATACCTATATACGGTCAAAACCGGTTATAACGACATTGAAGGAACTTTGGATTATCGACGTTATATCCGATAGTCATTATAAGCGATATATGGACAGGTTGTAACGACATTGAAGGGACCATGCAGTATCGACGTTATAGTCGATTCGTCGTTGTAAGTAATGTCGTTATGAGCAGTTTCGACTGTATGTTAACGCGCTCTCCGCTTTGTGTATGGATTTCAGAACTTTGAATAAATGATTTCAGAAAACGTCCAGTGTCTCCAGCTGATACGGATCGGTACCTCGTGGTGATTTTTACATTCATGCCTATTCGATTCGATATCGAACTAGATCTTGCTCTAGAGGTTCGGGATACCAGCCTGGACCCTATGCAAAGTATTTATTTAGATTCTGACTAGAGTTCTTAAGTTATTACTGGATGGACCGTCGGGCAAGAAGTTAGTCGAAAGTGGGCAAATCGTTGATTTAGAAGTCTACGTCATGTCGTACATGTTTAACCTTACAAATGGCTAATTTAATAATAAATTAACATTTAGAAATGTTAATTTTCCACTTTTTATAATAATTGAAGGCAAATGCGACGATATTGGCGTGTGCTTGACTGAGGTTTCATCAGTGACTGTACATCCTGTTTCAATTGCCCAAGAACAAAAATTTCTCAACTTTTAAGTTTAATTAATACGTTCGGATCATCTTATTATTGTTAATAATTACTCAAACACTCAATACATATTGAGTTTTCCAATGATTGCTATTCATTCATCGTTAAAAAGGCTTTTAATCCGAAATCTTGATGATATAATATTTTGCGAATTTACAGCGATTTAGTTCCATTCTTTTTACAACTATTAACGTCTGCACAAGCTGCTTTCCCATAAGCGACCGTGTTAAATTCATACATTTATAACTACTCAATTATTTAGTGAAAAATTCTAAAATAATTCATGTATTCCATCAAGTACTGTCATTTCTCAAATTTTCCAGAATTTTTGCGATTTTTTAATATCAATCCAGTAATACCTTAATAGTGCCGAATTAGGATCCTAGCTGGCATCCGATTTGCGAGCGTTACATTTCGCTCTCGGATCCGATCCGATGTCCGACTGGATCCCGATTGAGAAAGCAGGATTCTAGTCCGAATCGGACTGTATCCATGACAACATTTCTGCAAAGGTTTTCATAAATTTCGTAGGAATTATATATAATTCCTGAATCCCGGGAGGTTTCCTCTTCTCGTATCGAGACACCCGTTGTACAAACAAGCTTCGTTACAAACGCCGCCCTGGAGAAACTGTACGAGAGAGCCTCACGCCGGGCCTAATTTGTGTCTTCCTTAACAACTTATAATTCAAGCTCGCAGACTGGAACCAAACCTGAACGGTCGTCGGCAGGGTGCGAGAGGTGAACTACGCCAACTTGAACAACGATAATTATACACTTCATCCTGAGGGTGCGCGCGGGCGCACGCGGTGTGTTAGCCCTCCGGGGCTTCTACACCTTCGGTGTATGTACGCCCTAAACGCGTTGTATCTACCGGGTATACTTTTGTAAACGTATATACGTAGACAATTTAGGTACAGTGCAAAACGCATTTTAGCTACCTGCCCGATCGTTCCTTCGCTCGCGAGAATTCTCGCGCTTACTTTACTTTATCCTCCCTTCCCCTCCCGCCCTCCCCCTTTTCTCCTTCCACTCCGTCACCCAGGTTCTATCGCTCACGGCTATACGCCTGTGCCCTTAAATTTGATCTTATTTATGCTCCCCGTTAATGTATTCAACGCCTGCTACTTTATCCGCGCGCCTAGGATTAATCTCGAGCAGGGAGAACTCTCCGAAGCACGTTGTATATACGTGGCTGTGTGTCTATATGTATCGTGATATAGCTTGTTTATTTATGTAGCGAGAGAACGAGAAGGAACGAAAAGAAAAGCGAGTCTGCGGCGCGTAACAGTGGAAAACTTATCTGCAGCCTCCTGGACTCTGCCACTTTTCTCTCGTATCTTTTTCTTAGCTTCACGCAAAGAGGGACAAAAGTTCGGGGAGTGGCGAAAAGTAAATTAAGCACTTGCGATTATTCTCCGCGAGATGCTCGTCATTCGGACTTTTCTTTTTCAATGTTTATTTTTTTCACTTTTTTACTTGAAGTTAGATGTTTTTTTTTTTTGGTTGTCGACATAATCAGTTTTTTGTTTGGGGGTTTGATATTGGGTTGATGCGTGTAACGCGAGTAGGGAACTCCTCGAGTAAGAGGATGAAATGGATGGACGGATTTTCGACGCGGTGGCTGCAATAGCCGGAATCTCCCTACCCTTATGGCGAGAGCTCCCGATGGAACGGAATGAAATCTACAGTGCGGCAAATTAAAGTGCTCCGTTTTAATACATCCTCGTTTTATTGGAAATACGACGAGCTGTCGGCAAGTCTGACTATTTCTCACTTGCTCTCTCTCTCTCTCTCTCTCTCTCTCTCTCTCTCTCTCTCTCTCTCTCTCTCCTTCTCTCTCTCTCTCTCGTTTTCTTCCATCTCATATTCCGTATGAGCGAATACCTTCATCTGTGTTGTTGCACCTGGCAACCCACACTGGAAACCTACACTCTTAAGCATTGTTGTCCATATCGGCACCGAGACGCGCGACCTCGGCAAAGATTTATTAGCCGGAATCTATCGTTGACGAGTTTATTGCACCCTTAAAAGTGCAAATATTTAGCACGGAATTGCATATATTAATTGCATTGAAATGCAATGATAGAAATTAGGTTTTTTTTTTGTAATTTTTCTAATTCTTTCGCCCATGAGCTTGCGTTGTTTCATATTTTCTTCTGCCAACTAATCGATACATGAGTAATAAATTATTCTTCAATTTACTGTTTGATAATTCACATTGAGTTACGGATTAGTAACTATAATTTAACAAAAATCCCAATTGTATGCACTCAATATCATTAACAATTATAATTGCAAAAAAAAATAATCCCGATTATATACACATAATATCGGAATTTTTTCCGCAATTATTTTCGTACTAGTGGTTTTAATAATTAACAAATCATAAAACATTACTGACCAATAAAAATAGTTGTAAAAACATCCTGATCGTTTGCATATACATATGCATATGATCAGGATTTTTTTGCAATTATTTCTTCAATAATTGTTTTATTAATTAATAATTCGTAATAAATTATTGATCAATACAAATAGTTGAAAAAATCCTGATCGTCTCCATAAACATATGCATATGATTGGGATTTTTTTTCGTAATTATTTCCTTAATAATTTGTCTGTCTTAATAATTAACTCCTATTCCGAAATTATTTCTTAAATAATTTCTTGTCTTAATAATTAATAATTCACAATGAATTAGTGATTAATAAAAATGGTTGGGAAACGAATTCAGATAAGTTCTACATACATATGCATATAGTTAGGATTTTCCTTGCAATAGTTTCCTTAATAGTTGTTTTGATAATTCATAATTCATGATGAATTACTGATTACGAAAAATGGCTGCAAAAAAATCCCTATTGTTCGCATATACATATATGATTGGGATTTTTATCGCAATTATTTCCTCAATAGTTGTCGTAATAATTAATCATTCATAATGGATCAGTGATCAATAAAAATAGGTGCAAAAGAAACTGAGATAATTTGCTCATACAGATGCATATAATTAGGATTTTTTTCTTAATTATTTCCTCAATAGTTGTTTGAATAATTAACAATTCATAATGAATGACTGATTAATAAAGAATTTTGGAAAACAAATGCCGATAATTTGCATATATATATGGGGTCAACTTTCCCTCTACATATAATTGTGTGCATACATATATAATCTCTCTTTACCCAAATGATCTCCCGCGTCGTTCAAATATCATCAGCGAGAAATCTGTCTGATGCCGATATTTAAATTTCCTCGGGAGAAAGACACCGGAGGCTTTTTTTTGCGCGCGAAACGTTAAACGGCTATCTGGTTGGCGTGTCGCGATAAACTCACGCTCGTCCTCCTCGTGTACTCGAGTACCCTCTCCCGCGCATGCATATAAACGACAAAAGCCCGACACATCGCGCGCCCGTTGGGTATTGAGTGCAATGGTACTGGTGTGTACATATGAAGGAGGGAAAATTGTTATGCGGCACGCGGGGAGACGGAGTAACGGTACGAGAGAGTAAGAAGAGAGCTCTCTCTCTCCCCCTCCTCCACCTCGTCGTCATCCTCTGAGATTCTCGCAAAACAATTCGCATCGTGTGTCATTCTGCCGTCACACACAATGCAAGGTTATTCATTTGATATTCAGTCAACGACGTCATTACTATCGTTAGATTGAAATCTCTCTCTCTCTCTCTCTCTCTCTCTCTCTCTCTCTCTCTCTCTCTCTCTCTCTCTCTCCCTGGCTCTCGCCCTCTCTCTCTCTCTCTCTCTCTCTCTCTCTCTCTCTCTCTCTCTCTCTCTCTCGCTCTGGCTCTCTTGGCGAGTGTAAAAGCGCAGCTTCATTGGCAAAGCGATCGCGAGGCTCGCAAACGCATACAGTCAGCCGCACACCCACATACACTGGCTCCGCATATCGTCGATGCTGATTCTCTCTCTTGTTCACACCCTCGTGGAGAGTCGCGAATCGCGGGGATCCACACGCGTAGCGTGATGTTTCATCAAAACTTTTATAACGTGTCAATTACTTATGCAAACTTGCCCGACACGCCACGAACAAAAAGGAAAAGATATGGAGATGAGAAAACAAACTGACACGCCTACGCCGAGGCCCCTTGGACATATTTACGACACACTCGATTAACGGTGATATTTTCATTAACTCCGGCAAAACGTCGTTGTCGTCGTCCTCCTCCTTGTCCTCGCCGTCGCGCGGCTCAATATTCATCGTGAAATATGCTTGCTTTTCTATCGAGGAAAGAGAGAATAATTTTAAATAAATAGTGTGCGTGGGTGTGCCTTGAACCGCGTTCTAACTACCTGGAATAATGAACAATCAATCACGTTGATCATTATTTATTATTTTTATCACGGCACGGAATCCTGGAGACTGCCTCACGTCCTTGAGCAATTGACGCCCTTTCGAACCCTCATACTATCGCATACTTTATTTTAGGCCAGATTTTTTTATTTCATTTAAAATAATTCCCCAATAAACAATCGATGTCCCTATTGCTCGATCGTTCTGTCTATCATTGATAAAGAGTAGGTTTGTTAAGCATTTTTCCATTTCCTCATTTTTATTTCCCGGGTGTATCGATAACAAGAAGCGTTAAGGGGGAAAGAGCCTTTTGTTTGTTTCTGCGAAACAAAAAATAAAGGATGTGCGAGCCGCTAATGGTACGTGGTACTTAGCGCTGGGTAGTAATAAACAACCGATTTTTTTTTTTTCGGGTGAGATTAAGACACCGGTAGGTAATTTGCGGCGGGGATGGTACAACCAAGCAGGGTTGCTCGGTTCACGTGTAGGAAAACGAAGAATAGCCGACTGAGGCTCCGAGAGAGAGAGAGAGAGAGGGTGGCTGCGGATACCGAGGGGGGTCCCTCTAATATACCTCACTCATAATCATTAATCACACCGGACCAAGGAGTCTGACCGAGGCGAGTTACTACGAGCGAGATCGTTACCCTGCCCTTCTACAACCCATCCGTACACGGACACGTACACATAAATATGGTATATACGCGTATGTGCATGTACCACCGGACGTCTCTCGTGAATTTCCGGAAACACGTGGAATACCGTAGCGCAAATTAATCATTCCCACCCCCGCGTCCTCTTCCACACTCTTGCGGTACACTGTTTACGATATTCAATGAGTTACGATGAATGGTATATCCTTTTTTTCAATGAACCTGTCTGGAGTTTGCCGGCGAAAATAATTACCAAGCGATTGTTTATTCGACGTTTCATTCAATCTATTTCAATGAAAACACACAAATTGGCCTAACTTAACATTGGAGAATTTGCTTGGACGGTTTTGATTTTTTACTGAAATTAATTGGACAAGACCTTATGAAATGAAAAATCGCTTGGAGGTTTGCAAATACTTCACTGGAAACTAAATTGAAGTAGGAATATAAAAATGAAAAACAAAAATGGTACTCCTGCGTTTGGTTGAGTCTCCAAGCGATGGGAATGGAATATTCCTGATCATAGAACGCTTTTGAACCGGGTAGGAGCTTGCCTTACCTATTGGAGTAAAACATAACAGGCGGCTCAACAAAACACGTTTTAAAATATATTTAGCACGTAACCAATCATAGCGGAATCGTAACATCCGATTTTTCAGAATCCAATTGATTCAACAAGTTTCGAATTGATTAGTTTCATAATTTTTTATAATGGACGATGTAATTGTACTTGTACCCACTTTTTCACAGTATTCATCCTGTTTTTAGATTTATTTGAGTTTACACGTACATTCGTACGAAGAGCGAGAGCCAACGAAAGAGAGTGACGGTGCGGGGGTGGTCACCCTGAACTCGCTCGTTTCTGAGCAAGGGTTCGTTGCACATATATAGGTCCGTGTGTACATAAGTCGAGGGTATAAAACGAAGGAGCACAAGCCGGACTATTAAATCGAAAGAGTTATGTTGTTTTACGCCCTTTTATTTATCAGCAGTCGATATACAGTTAAGCAGTTATAGTGTTGCGGTCCTGGCATGTCATTTATAAATGTCCACGCGAAACTACCCGTTCGTCCATCCCCTAAGCGCGGCCATTAAAGTCAACTACCGGTGAACACCGCCCTGTATAAACCGTGTGCTCCGGACTCGTCATACCAACCCCTCCGACCTACCCCTCTGCCAATTCCAACCCTCTCATGCTGCTCACTTCGTTTCTTCCTCTTCTTCCAGCCTTGAGCCATTGAAGACACTCAGTTAATAAATCCTTGACGAATTAGATGCCCCAATAAGACTGCCTCAAATATCTTTGGTTGAAGAAGCCCCAGTTGAAAAGCAGCTCCGCTGTTTCGGCATTTTCCTACGAACATGAAGGAGATGAATAAAGTAATGTGGGACATATGAGAAAAGATTTTTTAGATGACAGAACGATTGCGGTAGGTCCCATGAGGGTTGGAAGAGTCGGAATGTCATAAAGAATTTAGTCAGACGCTCGTTTCCGCCCGCAGCGTCCACCCTTCCAGTGCTTGGATACCCTGAGTCTTCAGCTTCCGTCACTTGGTCCCGAGGTGGGTCTCCGTGAAATGATAATACCCAGGTTTAATAAGTTTCATGTCCGTCTTGACGGTCGTGGGTGTTTCGAAACATCCTGACCATATCTGTTTCCGAGTCAACGTGTATGAAAGATTCTTAGATTGGCTTTTTGTAAAAGTCACCCGCAAAAATATGCATTCTTACTCACAAATCCAAACAAATTCATACGAGGCTGATAGATTCGTGAATGCACCTCCGTTGTCTTTCGCTGTCGATCACGAAGTTGATCACAGTCCGTTCGCTCTACGTGGGGAGGCGAATGATCGATTTCTTGTTTTACCAGCAAAAAAGCCAAGAACCCATCCGGTAAAAAGCGTAAAGAAATGGGAAACTGTGAGTAGAAAAACTTGTACTTGTCACGAGGTCGATTTGGCGACACCTGTTACGTTGGTATTATTTGATCGATCGCGCAGGACTCTCCTTGACTTTGAAGAGCCTGAAACTAGGCATAGCTCGTCTATGCATGATTTTCCCACGCGTAGTGTTTTTTTCTCCTTTGGGCGGCCGGTAGCGTGGAGAGGGTAAAAAAATGTGAGCAGCGCGGTTATGCATGACACACAAAAGGGCTACCCGTCGAGGTATAAATGCAAGTGTATGGAGAACAGCGGAACGGGAAATGGACGGATGGGCTTGTGATGTACGACGTGTGCGCATGTACACATGTGGTGACACGTACACACACACATACGGGTCGTCGGAGAACCACAAAATACGACACGACTTTCCTCTCAGAAAAAAAAAGTTCCTTCGGGAACACGAACGTATGAAGGGCTGTTTGTAAGACTGTGTCGAAGAGCCTTCGGAATGTGTTTTGCAAGCCACGGTTTCATCTATTTTTCATATATCGCATTGTAGCCGGGAAAAAAGTATGAGACATTTATTTTTCTATTCCAGGCGACGATTTTTATCGTTTTGAACATTTTTTTCGGTCTCAGGGAGGGAAGAAAATTCTGTTCTAGATTATCTATTCCTCGTTAAAAATGTTGTCAGAAATTTCCCGTATCAAATGTTCCCTGGAAAAAAGTCTGAATTAAAAAAATTTCCGGAAAAAAACTCCTTAGATTGGAAGAAACAATAAAATTCTGCATAAAATTAAAATTTCGGCATCAGTTTTCAGAAAATTGATGATGTAATCAATGATGCCATACATAAATAGACTTTTTATAAATCGACTACAATAATAATCTTTGAGAGAAAATATATCGAGGACTAATACAGTGTAACAATATTCGCAATATTTTGGCTACAATTCTCACTCATAGTTCTATAAAAATTGTTGATCATTTTTTTTTTATCTGGCGACAAATTTAACATTTTGTCTCTCTGGAAGAAAAAGATGCTCCACTCCACGTCTGCGATATCTTACAATTAGTTTCAGTTTGGTGTTGCTCAATTAAAATTGAGTGAATCCATTCCAAACAGAAATTACACCCTGTGGGAAATTTTATTCGGGAAAAATTAACTTTAAGAGAAATTTCAGTGTAAAATTATTCCTACGAAAATGTATTTATGGAAAAATGTTCACGGGCTTATTTTCGGGAATTTTTGTACGTGAATATAGACGCCACCAAGTGCAAAGTGCCAAAGAGATCGTGCAATCCGAGGCATATGGCAAATCCCGAGTTTCGCGTCAGCCCTTTCATACGAGGCGCTTTACTTCAGTCACCCTCGGCGCTGCACCCTTTCGCCGCAAATCCTACGAGTCTACCGATCCCACGCTTTCTATATTCGAACATAAAAATCAGCTTTATTTCGACATGTTATACTGAGGCTTTGTAGCAATAGAGAGTGATAGATAGGTGACTAGATGGAGAGAGACAGAGAGAGAGAGAGAGAAAGAGAGAGAGAGAGAGAGAGAGAGAGAGAGAGAGAGAGAGAGAGAGAGAGAGAGAGAGAGAGAGAGAGAGAGAGAGACGGGGTGTTATCGTGAATGGAAAGGATTTCTGTAAATCCTAAAATGCCTTCGCTGCTCCACCGGTTCTGTGAGAGTCTCGGAGATGCACTATCTTTTTCGATCGTGTCGGATGACGAAAAACAAACACGGAGATCTGCTTCAACATCGATACCGCATAATCCGCGATCCATTCCAGCACACCGTCAAAAATCGATCAACCCAATGCCCACAAATTCTATTTTGTCCTGACAACGTTTATCCACATCCGCTCTAATATCCAAAAGCATCGCTGCCTCAATTTAGATCGCTATTCCGGTCTAAATTTATTCACATTGATGATAACAGATCATTGATAGTTGAACGGACGGAAAACGCAGGAGATGCGATCATAAACTTGAAGCATCAACGTCAATGATTCCACAGAATGCGGCTTCCGGTCAGGTCCCAAAATGAACTCTGTCCTTCAATGGATCACGAAAACAGCTTTAATTAACACATCGCGCGGTTACATTTTATCAGTGAAACGTACATTTTCAATTACGAAAAATCCACTCTGCTGGTTGCAGATACGAGCAATTGCTCAAACGTTTCATCGATCGATGTTCAACTGCAAATACACTTTTCGCCGTAATTGCCGATTGAAAAATTAATGTATGAGAAATTGATTCGGCCGGGATGAAGCTAGCTTTTTTGCCCGTTTCGCTCAATTCTACACGGATGGACTCTCGATACGCTATAACGGTTGCCAAGTTTCGAAACGACCGATAAATATAACGACTCCGTAAATAATACACCAATCTATCAATACACGAAAATTATGTATCAGGTTAATGGTGGCTGCTTCCCTTTTTTCTTTTTTTTTGCTGGCTACGAAATGTACGTGTGTACACCGACGATTCAAGATATGGGGATTTTGCTATGCTCTGCCAATTCCATTCGGGGTTGCAGCATCGATAGACGGTCCATATTTCGGGTCGAATGTTTCATCAAATATTTAAGAAGCGTCGTGATGCTATAAGGCTCTCCCTTCCTCCTTCCATAACGTTCGTGTGGGCTTGAAAATTCATGTTGATCGCTCTTCAGGGGCCTCGATGTTTCGATTGAAAAAGAACCTTCTCTTTTTTCGCCTTTTTTTCGAGAAACATAACTTTATGAAGCGTTCAGATGTAACGTCCGGGTTGACGGGGACCCATGACCACGTGAATTATTCCCAGAAGGCAGAAGCCATCTCTCTCTCTCTCTCTCTCTCTCTCTCTTTCTCTCTGTCTTTCTCTTTCAATGTCGATTTCGATGCTAAATTATTTTTCAGGAAATAGTCTATACATATACTTCAGCTCTTCCCCAAAGGAATTATTTATTTCTGTCCGAAATCAAATATTCACGATATTTTTCTAGCACTTTATAAAGCCGTGACGTGGGAAGAGAAACGAAACGAAAGAGCCGAAGAGACGAGCTTTTTCCGTAAATGTTTCGGTGTATATGCAAACCGCGCGGCAGAACGAGAGCGTGAGAGGAGGAGAAAAGGAGGGTTTGTCGAGCATGTTTTTTTTTCCATCCCGTATGAAATTTTAAAGGGTTTTTTTCACTCGTGGACGAGAGAGCGAGTCGTTCCCCGAGGACCTTTTCCCTCTTTACCACAGAAGCTCGCAGTTCGGTGCTCGACCCTTTTTCCTTTTTCTCCTTCTCGTTTCCCATACTGATATCATATCACCGAAAATCCTCCGAAATGTCATGTTTCGATTTACATTTCAAGAGCCATCGTCAAATACCATGCAATATGCGACGCGGCAATGTTAATTTGATATTTCGAAAAATTAGATTCCGATCACGTAATTCACAATGTATGGATCGTCTTCGAAAATGACTGTGACAAAAATCATTCCGCCATTTAACATTCATACGAACATTTCTGTTGGGTAAAACGTTTGACTATCAGAAATTCATCAACAATTATTGAATGAAACGAGAGTTCGACAATTTTTGAGATACCTCGACTATTTTCTAGCGCCTCAGGAAAGTGGTCGTTAAAAAATAATTCGATAAATGTGTACAAATGAGGAATGCTGTTGAACTGAGAGGTTAGGTCGACTCGTATACTCGTACAGAAATCCGCTTAAATTAGCTGTCGTCCTCGGGTATCCTCGATCATTTGCGACCCGAAGCACGTGCCCACGAATCGTTCGCAAATTTTTATACCAAAGACGCGATATTGAATTACAAATTGTTGCGGTATTGCCGAAGAATCAACGAGAAGACGCGATAGCCGCAGCCCCTCTCTTCTCTCTCTCTCTCCCTCTCTCTCTCTCTCTCTCTCTCTCTCTCTCTCTCTCTGTCTGTCTCCCTCGTTGCTCCATTTGTAATACAGCAGGCGAACTCTCTCTCTCTCTCTCGCGGATGTATTCGAGCCTGCGGCACGTACCGTCCTCGCGATCGGACACCGGGCGCGTCTGTTGTGAGTGCGAGCATAATTCTTTCACTGAAATATGTCTTTTTTATAGAAACGTGAAGGTATACGCTCGGGGGAACGCGGCTGCGTCGCATGTGTAATTCCTCTTTCGTTCGAGAAACGTGTAAATACGTCAAGCCTTCAAATTACCGAAACATGCGCCAGGTAATAACGTCCGCACGCATTTCGAAGACCGTCTCACTCACGAGTGTGGGGAACAGCATCAAACATAACCCGGAATCGGCTGGAATCAATTTTTTGATCGAACAATCGCGAATCCTCAATTTGAATAAATTTTCGCACAAGAACTACCGAAGGCCAAAAATCTGATCGTGATCGAACGAGAATTGTACCATCAGGATAAGTTCCAGTGGATCTGAGTAGAGTGGATGAAGGCACCTTCATGGAGTTAAGAGAAAGTGACCATATTACCTTGGTTACAAAATGTGGCCAAAGGAACGTCATTGAGGTACAGCGAGGTACTATCATCTGGACAAATTTCGGTGTTTTGTAGCGCAGTGAATGAAGGCATCTTTATGGAACTGCGAAGAAATGATGCTAGAGATTACTTAATAAAAACCACATTCTCTTGGCTACCAATATAGCTGGAACTTATTGATGCACAGGCAGGTGGTACCATCTGGAGAAATTCCAGTGTATTTGAGCGCAGTGGATGAAGGCATCTACGTGGAACTAGGAGCAAATGGTGGTAGATATTACTTAATAGCAGGAACCACCATCCACAGTGCAGTGACTGAATGCCTCATTCTCTCGACTACAAATGTATCCGACGGAAAGTCATTGATGTATAAGCAGGTTGTAGCATCTGGACAAACTCCAGTGTATTTGAGCGCGGTGAATGTAGGCATCGTCATGGAACTGGGAGAAAGTGGTGGTACATATTACTGAATAGTAAGAACCACCATGCACTGGCGTAAACCGCATTCTATTGGCTAACAATGTAGCCACAGAAACGTCATTGATGCCAAGGCAGGCTGACGTGCGTGTCACGGTAGTTCAGGTGCTTCCTGAACGTTTCTTAAATAAGTACCGTGTCCAGTCGCCGGAAGTGTCGCGCGTTCGCGTTAGGTGTACAATTTCCACATTGTTGGAAGCGTGGTGAGGAAAGAGAGCAGGTCGAAAGGTTCCAGGGTTATTTCCACTCGGTCATCGCATGATTACGTATACGACGGAGAGCGCGGTTATTTCACGGTACTTTGGTGCGCGTATTGGGTACTTGAGTAAGCAAAGAGGGACTTTTAAACGAGAGGGGTGGTCAGCCGTGTCCAAGAGGGTGGAGAGGCTTCCCCGAATGTCTGTCGTCCGTCCAGCCGAAGCTAAAAGGTTTCGTTCCTAACTAGCACGGTTGCCCCTGAGCGTCGTATAACTTCCGGAACATTAAATACATATATTCCGACCCATACTTTTCACTCGGAGTTCCACAATTACGTAAATACACGAAATCTCCAACGGATCCTCCATTCCTGCGTATAATATTGGGCAGGGGGCGACAAGTCCGCAGAGATTATCAAGCGGACGATAATCGAACCAAAAGTCCCCCTCGAGCTTCTCGTACATTACGTCTTGGCTGTTTCGACCCTCTGGAAGTGAACGGAGAACGCAATGAGGTGAATTTCCCGGCAAGAAAGGCCAAACGCACGAGTGGGGTGCGCAGTTCGCCGAGTCTTCTCTGTACCGACGTAATCTGCAAGTGGATTTCTCGTCGTCCGCTAAGGATCGTCATTCTAAGCCTCTGCCCACCACCCTAGATCGTTATACCTCAGCGCAGTATCAGCTCAACCGTACAACTGTGTATCGCTAATACACACCCACACATGTACTTATATGTACACATCAATACATATACAGAATACGAAACGTATGCCCTATACACTGATAAATCCACCAAAGATATAGTTGCATGACCACGAGAGGAATTCGAAACTATGGTGTGTACACTTTGGGACATTAGAACTTCCTCTGACGATGCTTTGGGGTAACAAGAGGCGGGTCAGAGCCTCGACGGTCGCATGATCATCCAGCCGATAGTTGGGAGAGTCAGAGTTGTCCTCGATATACATAGACATCTAGATAGGCGATTCGGTGATCGCAGAGTGGTATTTCTTCGGCTCCGAATACCTCTTCGAATGTAGAAACGAACCAAATTCAACGACGTTACGTTATAGATTCGCCTCCTCAATGGCTAAACTGGAGTTTCTCAAAGTACGAAGACTTCTCTGGCTCTTGGCTGGGTCTCCGAGTCTACCGTACGGAGAGAGGCTCTCTCGGTGATGCTGTGAGTCCGAGAGACACGGCGAAGTGAACCCACATCAGCTAGCCACCACCTTGGGCACGGGAGTTGCCTCTTACTTGCCAATAGGGGTTACCAACCCTCCTTTCTCTTTCTCTCTATCCTTATCTCTCTCTCTCTCTCTCCCTCTCTCGCTTGCCTTCAAGCACCATCCTTATCGCTTTCTCTTACTCCGAAACTCGTCCATTCCCTTCCAACGGCCGATCCGCGCGCATTCGAGTGTCCGGTAACTCGGTGATCTCCAACTATCCCAGAGGATTACCAACTATTCCCGAAGAAGGGACCATTTGGGATTAGAACGAAGGACTGGATTCGTCCCCACTGCTCGGAGTTTTCCACTGCACACGAGAGGAACTAACCTCCGAGAGGTTCGACCACCCTCTTTCATCCACCCTGTTGCAACATCTATATAGCGTAGCGAGGAAGATAAAGAGAGAGTAAGGTCCTTCTAACGCCAGCTTCTTGACCAGTGGCAATTCTCTTTCCTGCCCATTCAAGCCCACCTTGGCCAAGACTTCAGAGTCTACTCTCTCCCTCTATTCTTCAACGTTCCTCCTCAACCCGTCCGTCTTCAGAGCTCCCGCGCCTTCCCTTTCTGTGCTACCGTCGGCATAGCCACCCAAGCAACGACTCATCCCGTTTCCTTCAATACCAAGAGCCAATATCAATTATAAGAGAAGACAAGAGCTCGCAATCACGCGCGAACAGACCCTCGGATCAAAGGTCTTTTGATTTCCGTTCGGCGCCTGTCTGGGATCAACAGTTTTTAGATAAGAAACACTCCAATTAACCGAACCTTCGAATACCGCAAAAGCAGCCCCGCTCGAGCCTCGATGATCTCACGATGCCACCACCAGAAGAGAGCGAGATATGTCGGGCAACACCATATTGCTTCTGGATTAGAGTGGAATATAAATCTCCGCGGGGAAACGTCAAGGCTCAGATTTATCGATCCGCGACGGAATTAGTGCGGATAATGACGTATGGCAGGGGATCAACTTCGACCCTTGGGAATTCTACTGACTTACTTCCGGTATGGACTTGTTTGGGTTTCGTTGGGCTTAAAGAGACTGCGATAGGCTCGAAACGCTGGAACATTCATTTTTTCAAAGCAAATACGTTTGGGATTCTGACTTTGGCTGCCTGTCAATGAAGAATTACTGCTGTCATTAGACATCTATCGAATCAATGTCTTCCCGATCAATATGCCTGTTTCCTTCATGAATATTCCTAAAAATTTGATTGCACTTGGCTCGTTCGACGCGATCCCATCGCTTCGCTCTAACATTCACACGCTCATTTCATTTCTTCGAATTATAATGAAACGAACCCGATGATTTTGAACAACTTGTCGACGGACGTAGGACAGAAGACAAAAAATCTGCGTCATCCGGGCACGGATATAAAAATACAATGTTTGGGTCTGTGTCACTCCAATCGTAAAACTCTAATATCCATGGGTATGTCGCACTGTACAGGCTCGGAGATTCCAGGCTGTCGGTCGGAGTAGTCTTCTTGGAAGACTCCAACGTTTAGCATATGAACGTTGGCGAAAAATTCTATAAATCCTTAGTAATTTCGTGTTACAGTTTAGTCTGTGAGCTCCGTCCGGAAATAAATCTTCGCATAATAACCACACCGTGAACTCATCGCCTCGGAGTGAGCAGTCATGGGAAACTTTACCAACTAAATGACGGCAGGAAATTTAATGGTGCGAGCGCTTATGAAGAAAAACAAATGCTTTTTTCTCGTAATGTAGAATGTATTGTCGATCACTCGCAGATAATAGCAATAAAAAGTCGTTAAGATGAGGAGAGACGAAGAAGTTTTCTCAGCTTTTACCAGCGAGAGGCTTTTCGATTTCCTTTCTTGACTGTAATATACGATTGGTTCATATATATATATATATGTATATACGCCCACACACGCGTACAATCATATATACATTTCTTCGCACCGCGGCCCTATAACCCCATGGATTCTCATATGCACTTAGTTTTCATTGCCGGACCCCGTCGTGCGTAATATAATATATTTCGTAGTATGTTGCTCCCCATGGTATAGTGTTTCGCAGCCGAATTCCTTCTCGGCTGTCCGAGTGGTAGTGTAAATCCCCTCGCGTTCTTCCTCCCTTCCGTTCTCAACACCCCAACAGGAATACAGTTTTACCTTTTTCCTTCGATGTGACTCAAGCTCACGAAATCACGAGGGTATCTAGCGAAGAAATTTTTCGGCATTTTCGAAAATAATTATCTACCCAAAACGAGGCGTGAATCGAACGCGGATTGATCAAAGTCCATTTTTTATTGAATTGGAATTTTATCTTCTCGCGAAAGTAGGGTCACTGATCATCTGATGCAAAGATCCACTTGGCAGCCCAGTGTCTTCCTGGGTACAATTTCCATTTCGTTTTTTTCTCTCTTACGACTATTCGGATGATCAATCAGCATTGATCACCCGGGATGTTCTGTAGACCGTTGACCGGTAGAATTTTACACCCTTGGGGGGAAAAGAGCTTGTGAAATATTAATTCCCTTTCGTGATTCTTCATCAAGAATATGGAGCCGAAGAGAGTGCGAGTGGGTGTCCGGTTCGGTAACAGACTCCACGGCCCAGGATGTCCTCGTGAATAAAAGGGAAGCGGGGGGAAAATCACTCGAGAGCACTCGTCCACGCTTCGCGTAACTCGCAATAAGTCCGTAAGCCTATTTTCTTCCCGGTTCATGGTAATCCGTACCTGCCGCGCATCGGTCGTTCGTTTATATTTACATATGTACGTATATATATATATATACACACGAACTTACACAATACAGATAGTACGGGTACATAAAGCCAGGAATAAAAGTTCGAATGTGGAAACGCATATGTACGTCGGCCGATAAATATTTCACGCCTCGACGTCCGAGACGTCGATTGCGTGATATTGTCGTCCTGGATGTTCAATATCCTTTTTTCTGTCTTTTTTTCATCCGCTCAAAGTGCTCTCGCGCCAGGACCAAGCGGCACGTATGCGAGTGGGCACGCATCAGCGGCGAAGAAAAAGGGTCCATTGGTAGCATAACTGCAGAGGGCAAGTGCTGTCCTGTGACACGTTTGTATAGTTCGGTAAGGGTGAAAATAGGGTTGCAAGTGTCCCCCCCTCTCTATTATATCGTGATTGTTTATTGACGAAATGGAGAGTGAGATTAGGTGCGACCGATGTATGGTCATTGTTGAAAGGGAAGATCGTCACGTCGGAGTCTGCCTTCATCGGATGGAACCAATGATGAGTGCGTACAGAACGATCGAAGCCGCCCGATGCTCCAGAAAGTAACGAATGGCACATAAATTGGCCATCCTAAGAAAACTGAAGATAAAAGCCAGCGGATGTGAAAAGTTGTTTTTGTCCAGAGTCGCTCCTAGTCCAATACGGTAACTGAGAGTGGCCAATGAGTCCATGGCGACCTGGAAAGCGCGGTTGGTCCTGAAAACTGTAGGAAAAGAAGGATAAAGACGGGAGGAAAAGTGGTAAAAGTGAGAAAGACAGATGATAATATACTGCGAGCTATAAGTTACCGTGGGTGTGTGGACATTCATGGGGTGGAGACGAGTGCGGGTCAGTTTTGTCCCAAGTGTACAATGCTCGCGCCATAGATCACGCAATATCAGTTGTCAGGCTAGCGAACGTATCGTCGCGGCTAGGTTCTCTCTTGCTCTCTGCCTCTCAGCGTGTTCTATCATGCTTGAATGTGTGTATATGTGGAGGGTGAGACGAGGTGGGGCTGCTGGTCAGAGCTTACGGGGGTTCGGAGACATGGAGTGAGAACAGTCCACTTTCTACCCCACGGACTCTCACTATTTCAATCTCTGTGATCACATGTGTGTGTAAGTTGTCAGGATGCGCGTGTGTGCGTCAGACCAAAAACTGGACACTGACTGTCCCCGAAGTGCGAGTGATGAGCCCCACGGGACTTTACCGGGAGAACAACAATGCGCCAGAGAAGTCCATGCAAAAACGTAGAAAAACTCGCCTCCCCTTCTGCCACTTCACCTTCTTTATGTACTTTTCGCTCTCTCTTTTTGTTGCTCTTTCTCGTCGTTTTTCTGTCATAGTTGTCCTCTCTTTCTCTCGGTCTTTCTCCCATTACGCTTCGATCTTGTCCCTAAGCCGATACGCTCACCGTTATGGGCACGGAACCCATAAAACAGAATATGTAACGAGAGGCGCACAATAATTCAGGTTTCTCCAAAAGCTCCCCTTCTCCTCGCCTCGCTGACTTCTATCTTTTTTTTCCACCGTACTTGCCCGTTTCCCGGTGAATTTCAGTTTTTTTCCCGTCTTTTTTATCGTCTTGGACAACTTCGGACTTCGCCCATTGCGCGGATTATAGGCGAGGGGGCGATGGGCACAAGGGGTTGGACGGAAACCCCGCGAGGGTTTCAATATTGTTTGATGCTGACACGGGACGATGCAAACGTACCGAGCCCGGAAAAATATACATACGTATGGCGGAGAATAGTTTCGCCTTCTCGGTATCACCACCCCAATCGGGAAAAAAGTGTAAAAAAAACAGACACTTTTCCCTGCAGACCGTGAATTCGAAATTGCAGCCCCTCACCCGACGCTCTCCCTCTACGACTCACCCGCGATTCCTTCCTGACTTATTTATGTGATTGCCTTCGGTCGATGTAAAACAATGTTCGAACAGGCCACACGGCCCTCTCTATCGCTCGCTCTCACTCTCTCTCTGTCTGTCTCTCGGGCGCGAATTGTTACAGCTGAGGGAATCGACACGGATTTGTCGGGAGCTCTTCCCGCATGGTCCATTGGGAAAACTGATTTTACACATTGCGTGTATCCGTCCACTGGATTGTGTTTGGTTTATATTTCTTTTGATCAACTATAGTAGTGGACGCATGGTCGTTGAGCGGCCGCGGTGATCTCCCATGGCAAGCAGCGTTGACCTGGACCGATACTCGGATGGATGATCGCGTAGCCACGCATTGAATTAGTGTGAAGTTTATAGGTGAATACAACTGTAACTCAGTGAAAATATAGCGCCTATACAGTCACAGGGTTTTCCCAGTTCCCTTGTGCCTTTGTGCAAGTGCGATAGTGACGAGATCGCGAATGCTCAAAAAACATATTTCCTACTAGCTTTTGATCGCGTCTTCGTTTACATGGATTTCACTAGGTGGAAATGGGTCCTACAAATGTTCGGAGGAGGCTATCAATTTTTACTCGGGCCTTTACACCTTCTAAGGAACATATCTTCAAAATTTCATGTTTCTATCTTTAGCGGTTTAGGCTATGCGTTGACTATATGTCAATCACCCATTCGATCAGTCAATCACAGAACAGATTTATTCTCAACCCAATCAGTTCCAATCAGATCCCGATCGGGATATGATACGGATTCCCTAGAAGAGGTATCCTCATCAGAATCCAGATGGCGCCCACTACGTAGCACAAGGCGGAGACGTGTTGGCAAGAATTTGAAATACGTATTTCAAACACGTATTAAACTCTTTATTTTCTTAGTTTGAACGATCTCCATTTAATTTAAATATCATTACTTAGAATAAATAACCTATATCACTTTTTTCCAGGAAATATAAGTTTTTCAAGGTCTATATATTGGTTTTTCGAAAAATTTTATTAGATGTAAAGAATTTTTTTCGATATTCTGTTATTAACATATATAAGTTTTGACATGTATACTATAGCACCAATTTTTATCTAATATTTTTCAGATTCTTGAATGAATGATTTCAGAAAACGTCCAGCGTCTCCAGCTAATACGGATCGGTATCTCCTGGTGATTTTTACATTAATCCCTAGGATCCGTTTAGATATCGAACTAGATCTTGTTCTAGAAGTTCGGGATTCTAGCCTGGATCCTATGCAACTTTCTATTTGAATTCTAACTAGTGTCCTTAATAGTTCCGGATTAGTTCCTGATTGAAAAATGAGCATCCTAATCCGAATCGGACTGTATCCATGACAATATTTCTGTACTGGAGGTTTGTTCTTTTTTAGTATTTTTCTCTTTGGATCCTTGTTGAACGAGGACTCGTTGATGGTACTTTAATCGACGTTTCATCGATCGACAGCGTCAATCCGAAGGGATTTTAATTGGCGAAATAAAAATTCACACGGGTTCTCGAGTGCGTGATACACGCTTTTCAATAATCGTCGGAGACACCGCGCGCCAATTATTTGAGATTCTTACGAGCCCGAGAATACGCGCATAATACCGAGGGCTTCGAATTTACAGAATGCGAGCGTGTTAGTGCAACGGTGGTACTTGATCGGGGGGACACGAGTGTGTCCGCCACTCGGACACCGCTCTTCGTATCGTTCCAAAACGTGCGCTCAACATCCGCACGCTTATGCGACTGGTTTGACAGGCTTTCGCGTAAATTGGCCTATCCATACTCATATTTATGCTTATTAGTGAAAACTCGTGACTCGCGGCTTTTTGTTCAAACCTCAATATTATTTGTACAATATACTGTTTATGCAAAACTTGACGATCTTTTTCAAATTTACAGTATAGTGGTTGAAAGGGCCGATCAAAAACCTACGAGCCTAAGAGCGTCTGAACATGGTCGTCGAAATGTGGCCTAGCGATATTTTACTAAACGAGCTCCCATGGCAAAGCCTTGGCTTGGGCCGGTACTTGAACGGGTGACCGCCGCAGGCTGGTTTGCCCGCCTCTAGTGAGCAAGAGTCACTTGACAGAAATTTCGCTGGAAACGCACTTGAAATTCAATAAATAACCACCCGTACCGACACAGGTTTCCCGCAGTTTCCCTGTGCCCTCGTGTAAATGCAATATGCTAGTGCAGGGAAGGCTTTGGGTAACTATGACACTTAACGCTTTGACTCTTGAGACTCTCTGTGAAACTCGGAAACTAAAGTAACAACCAAACCCAAAAACAAAGCCATCCGCAGATTGGAAAAAAAATCACGAATATTTTTTTCTAATTTTTTTCATGAAATAAAAAAAAATCGCTGGGATTTTCTTACCCCTCGAAGGGTCCTGTCACCGAAAGGAATAATTTGTTCAAACATTATTCAATGTTTATTCAATTATTTATGTAAACATAATAATGTTCACATAAATAATGGAATGGTATGGAAAAATAGGAACATCAGCCTTGGAGCTGATGTTTCCATTTTCTTTTGAGGGAGAAAATACATGTAGACAACAAAAAAATATACATTTTGATCATTTTTTTTTCAACGGAACAAAACGGTTTGCATTTATGAAACATTAAGTAAAATTTATTACATAATTAAACTGTTCAAATTAATTGATTTAATTTAAAAATATTGCAAAATGGCAATGTTATGGCGTGCTCCAGAAAGGTTTTGGCAGTATTTAAGCTTATGGGAAACATAATTTGAAAACGAGTCGACTGATCGTGCTAAAATTGTACACACAACTCAATAACAATACTACCTTAAACTTATACCTACTTCTTTATGAAAATTACTTTTAGAAAGTACTTTTTTATTGCAAAAAAGGACGAAAATGTTGTGTAAAATTTCTTTTTTTTAAGCGTCCCATTTTTCGAATTTTCAACTTTTTACATTTTTCTCAGGTACAAGTTTAGCATTTGGATGTTAAAATATTAAAAATTCTTGGCTCATATTCGTCAGATAAATATCAAAGTTGTTGGATTTCTCACAAACGGACTCACTGTCGCCAAAACCTTCCTGGAAGACCACGCCATAACGTCGCCATTCTGCAATATTTATTAATGAAAAAAAATTATCTGAACAGTTGAATTATGTAATAAATTATACCCAATGTTTCATAAATGTGAAACGTTTTTTTCCTGCCCAAAAAAAATGGATTAAATTTGGGTATTTTTTTATCGTCTACATGTATTTCCCCCTTCAACGCTGATCGAAAATCGGAATACCGCGAGACCGATGATTCAAAGCGTTCGAGAGCAGCGCGAGAGACGAGATAACATTATAGGATGGGATAAGATTCGTCGCTGTGGCACAGGCGGTAGACAAAGCGAGACACAGAGAAGGCTAAAATTAGCGTTGAACAATGCACGTGGCTGAATTGAGCCAAGATGGAGGATCTCTTTCTCTTTCTTTCTCTTTCGCTTTCTATGTCTCTCTCTCTCTCTCTCTCTCTCTCTCTCTCTCTCTCTCTCTCTCTCTCTCTCTCTCTCTCTCTCTCTCTCTCTTCCCCCCCCCCCCTCTCTCTCTTATACATACACTTCGCTATACTAAGCTCGAAACCCTTTCTCCGACAATGTGCGCTCGATTCCTCGACTTTGTGATCGTCTCTTTCCCTCTACCTATACCTATCTTCGTCTGCATCTTCTCTCTTGTTCTTCAGATTTGCCACTTTCCCTCTTTCTCTCTCCCTCTCTCCCTCTCTGCTTAGTGCATTGCTTCTTTCCCTCCCTTCTTTTTTGTTATTTCCTTTCTATCGTTCGTTCTGCATCTCGATACTTGCAAGCACACTGTCGCGATCTTCCACGTCTCCGGACGCGTTTCAGCCGCGTCCCTCTTAGCACATTTTTATTCTACTTGTTAAACTTTTTTAACCGCGACACAAACACACACTCTTGCCTCGCTCACCTCGCGCGCGCGCACACGCGAATACTTTTGCATTCTTATTCCACGTGTTTTTCCTTTTCCATTCCATTATGATAGAGAGTGCATCGGAATTTCGAGCCGAGCGTTCTTTCTCCTTATTCACGTTGCTGGCTTCTTTATTTGCAACGTTTTCTTTTTTTTTTCATCATTTGCCGGGTAGTGTCGCCAACATTTCGGTCACGCTTCGAGCACCTCCTTCGTCTTTTTCATTCTATTAGTGTGAAGAGAGCATCGGCATTTTTGGCGAGATCGCGCGAAGGGCGGGAAAACAGTTTTGGAATTGGAGAAACGCATTTTTCGTTCTTCTTCGATGGGAGGGGAGGGTGGAAATTGTTTTCTCGCTTGTACGTTAAAGCTCTCTCATCGCTTGCGAGACGAAATACGTTTCTCGTGATGCTGACCAAAACGATCGGGCGTCTCTTATAAGAGGAGAGAGCTATCTATAGAGGACCAAGCACGCGATGCACTCGACGGAAAAGCACCCCCTTAACCTTTCACCCCGCCCCGTACCGCGATTCCACCGCAGCTTCACACTGGCAGATCGTACGATAGTGCGAGAATACACCGGAGAGAGTATTTCCTTTGCCAATCTCATAAAAGAATAATTTCTCCATTTTTTTTTGCATTTTCGTCTCTAATTTATTCGCAGATTTAACGAGAGAACTTACTTAAGGCCTTAGGCCACTCTAGAGGCCAAAAAGGGCATATTTAGTGATTTTTTTTCACCGAAACCATAAAATAAATCGGAATTACAAAATAGAGGTTTTATTATACACGTAATTGACTATACAAAATTATTTTTTTCACAGCGATACCTGTCAAAATGGCGACTGTGCAGCATTTTTCCGATGACGTCTTTATTTCTGGAAGGTCAACGGCCGGACCAACAGCTCCTATAATTTTTGAGTTATGATGAGACACTAAAGTTTTTTCGATTATATATAAGATTATATATAAGAATAGCTATAGAAGTGAAAGTGTGTGTCGGAAGTGATTGCCGAAATTTCGTTGTCGAGATTTTGATCTCCAAGATGTTCCTCACTCCGGTCGGTCACTACTGATGTCGATAAGATCAAAGCTTTAATCGACTCCGACCGGCGTTTGACGACTACAGAGATCGGACATAACCTCAACATTGACCAATCAGCTGTTTCAAGACGTTTACGGAAGCTTGGGACGGCTTGAGGTTCGGGTGCCGTACGAACTGAATGAAAATAATTTAATGGACCCAATTTCAGCTTGCCATTTGGTGCTCGAACCCCATAAAAATGGACAATCCTTAAAGCGAATTATTTCTGGCGATCAAAAAGGGATTCCCTACATCAATGCCAGTTAGAAAAGATCATGGTCGAAGCTGGAGGAGGCTGCTCAGTGGGTCGCAAAGGCAGGATTGTACCCTTGTTCCCATGACGTCCTCAAAAACCAGTTGGTTGACTTCTTTGCCCTCATATCTCAGAACTTTTAGGAAAGAGGGATAATGAAGCTCATGGAGAGATGGCAGAAAGTCGTTAAACAGAATGGAACATATTTAGTTGATTAAAATCGCTTTTTTTGGTAAATATTATGGGTTTGAAATATACTCGATTTTCACTACGGAATTATGCATAGACCCAATACATTGTGTGGGATTCATTTTTGTTCAGTATTCAATAATATTGCTCTAGAGAATGATGTGGAATGTTTTTTTTGTAATAAAATTATGTTTTTATAGAACATAGCGCTGGATATTAAAATGTAACTGGATAATGACAAATAGCTGCTCGTTGTGTGTTGATAAATATAGTGACAATCATATTTATCAATATAGTAAAACAACTAAGTTAATAATACAATTAAATACAATAAATAATTATTGTATAGTTGGTGATTAAAATAAATACTTGATTAATACAATTCAACTGATGACCAATGAAAATGATAAATTATTTTTTGCAATTGAACTTATGAATAATACGTTAAAAGTATCTAACAGCAAAGATAGCAAAACGGTAATTCATTTAAAAGAATAAATTATTCGTTCATTCTTTCTGGAATTGCAAATTCAAAATGTATTATTCATTACTTGAATTGAAAAACATTATTTAATAATTTGAATTACTCATTAATTGAGCTTATTGTACACTCGTAAAATGAACCATTTAAAAATAAAGATAATTTTACAATTTTGATTAAATTATTTATAAAAATGATATTTGTATTTACAAAAATAATTGATAAGCAGCGAAAAAAAAAAAACACGAAATCAATCATCGAGACGGCAGTTTTTATTTTTTTTCCACGAGGAGACGTGAGGAGTTTTATTTTTACGGGTATGATCGAGGAGAGTGACGAGAATGTATGGGAGACGAGGCTGCCGAGAACTTTTCATTCCGTTCGAACGAATGGGTCGTTTACGGCTCGCTCGAGCCTATAAAGCTCCACGAAAATTACGCGAGGGTTTCCTCTTCTCAATACAGCTGCTGTTTTGCACGGATACGCGACTCGCGCAAAGTTTAGAGTTCAATTTGCCGTTAAATTATTGACGAAACTGTACGACCCGGAAGATGAGAGTGGTGATCGTGTCGTACTTGTGCGGAGGGGGAAAAAAGATCGTCGGTGTCGCTGCGGTTTGTCCTGAAAATCTCCACACCCCCCTTCCCGCACGAATCAACGAGTATAAATAATTACACTTGACGTTTAGTTGCTCTTGGAAAAAAAACTTCAATTCTTCGTCACATGCACTCGCCGTTCACGAGAAACATAATTTGTTTTCTTTTTTTGCATCTCTGTACATTCAGGCTAAATTTCCATTTCCCGCGTTAAGGCCTTAGGCTACTCTAGGATTTTCCGTAAAGCGATTTTTTAAAAATGTACCTTAGTACCTATAAAATTATATTGGAAAAGATTATGGGTGTGAAAAATCTCTAAGTACACGATTTTCGAGTTCTAGTGCAACCGCTCTTGATTCATGTCGTGACTTTCTACTAACTTTAAAGGCGTTTATCTCAAAACTACATTTTTCAAGTCGGCCGAACTCATAACTCAAACAAATTCCAATCGATTTACTTGAAATTTTAACTGTATATTTAGAATTACATTTTCTCATGGTATTTTATACTTTTTGTTTTAGAAATGCGCCATTTTAACAAAAAACAATATATCAAAAAAATTCCACGTACGTCTATAGCTATTCTTATAAATAATCGAAAAAACTTTAGTGTCTCATCATAACTCAAAAATTATAGGAGCTATTGGTCCGGCCGTTGACCTTCCATAAATAAAGGCGTTATCGGAACAGCATTTTTCCGATAACGCCTTTATTTATGGAAGGTCAACGGCACATTCGCCATTTTGACATGTATCGCTGTGAAAAAATAATTTTAAATAGTCAATTACTTGTATAATAAAACTCCTATTTTGTAATTCCCATTTATTTTATGGTTTCACTGAAAAAAAAAACAAAATATGCCCTTTTTTGGCCTCTAGAGTGGCCTAAGGCCTTAAGCAGTGTTTGCCTGGACCGATACTTTGATGGGTGACCGCTTGACCGCCATGCGCGGGAGAAATAATGAAATTTTTTTTTTCTATATTCACGACTTCGTGCTCGCATGTTCAACAGCAGGATTTAAATACAAATTTGTTTCACAATTGGTAAAAAAAGGCATCGATCGGGCAGAATATGTCAGCAGCATTGGAATCGGCCTTGAGTTAGTCGCGGTTAATATGCTAATGATCGTTAGGGACACCGAGGGCAGACACGACACCACCAATGAATACTTTACTCGAGTCTCGCTCGCTCCGATCGGCGCACATTCGACATTCATTCCGCGCGTGGGTTGATCAGACTGGCATTTCCTTGGTTCATAGCGTAAGGAATTTTTCTGCGGTTATTCTCGAGGTGTGAAACTTTCACGAAGCTTTATAAATCATCGTGGGAATCTCGAGATAACGACCTCGAACTCGTCAATCTCTTTTCACAATTGCAAGAATCGACACGCCAAGTCATTGTAGCACCAAGGATGAGAAGCGTTTGACGAATTGAAAACGGTCGAGAGGGATTGCCATTTGTATCAAACGACTATTACGAAATATTGAGATAACCGATTACTATTAATTAGAAAATTAATCTTGACTTTACATTGGAGACATTTCTTCGCAAACGGATTGGTTATCATTTCAATGGGAAATCATTCCGAGTCTTTGCATCTTGAATACCGTATGTTTTATCGAGCCAAGAAGCATAAGTCAAGCGTTTAATATCAAAGGATCATCTGATGGGACGAGTGGGAGTAAGAAATGTCTCGTAAAATGTGACATCAATTGATTCATAAATCACACGAGAGATTTAACGATCGCGTTGCCTCGCGAGATCGAGTATGTACATATGTACGTGAGCAGTCGTCGTGTCGCGAGAATTTTCCTTTGATCTGTCACTCCTCGCGAGATTAAATAATATCTGTTTTAATAATCCGAGACACAAAGCCGAGACATCTGTGAGTAACGAAGCCGCGTGTCATAAAGGCCAAAAAGCCGACACGTTTTCTCAAACCAGTGAGCGCTGAGCACGGCATAAAAAAGTCACTATTTTGTCATTGCTGCCCCTTATTAATGTAACCATTTGACTCACTTCCGCTTTCTTCCACGAATTTCTCTCGAGATCAAAGCAAGAGGGGATGAGAAATATTCGAATCGACTGGTCGTCTAGGATAAACCGGAAAAAACTGACGTTTTTATTCCTAATATCGGCCAGCCAAAAAGATTTTATATTACTTTTGAGGAGACGATTTGAAAAATGCCTTCATGCCAGAACTGGATTAATCATTTGATCAGTAAGATGTCTTCATCACTGTCGTTTCAATCCACTGTTGGCCATTTACTGCAGTCCATTTTTAGAAAGGATACATTTATAACTGCATATGCGACAAGAACAAATTAATGGTTAGTCGTGTCATTGGCCTATGGCAAACACGCGGTTATGTTCCCACATCAGCAGGCCTGATATTCGGCATCAGGTTTTTCGCGAGCAAAAGCATCCGCAGGAAGAGGGAATAGTTATGGCACACCGTCGAAGAGCTTCCTGTACTGTATTCAATAGGGGTTTCCATCGAACGTCACCTCTGCTAGTTCTCGTTCGATAGTCGTCCAGATCGGGGATCCCTACACATGCAGACAGTGAGCATTCGAAAGCTCGTCGAGAAATAAGGGTTGAGACCTGACGAGAGAAATAGCAAGAGGGAAAGAGAGCTTTTGCATTAATGCAGATGTTTCTAGCCACTTCAAAGCCACGCGATCCACGACCACCGCCTCTACGGACCATAAACACACCAATTACCATCGTAAAGGCAGCTTGGTCAGCGAGCCAACTGGCCGGAAGGTGACTATCTGCCCCCGCCAACATTCTCGCTTCAATCTCTCGTGATCGAGCCGACGAGATGACGGAAAGAAGAGAGAGATTGGATAAAAAAAATCACCATCCAGAAGAGAACCCAAGAGTGACGGGAGTTCAAGGCATTGGGAGAGAGAGAGAAAGAGAGAGAGAGAGAGAGAGAGAGAGAGAGAGAGGGAGAGAGAGAGAGAGGATTCGGGGTGAATGAGGAAATAGAGCAAACTCTCGATGTTCCAGTCGCGAGACTTCTGCTCGAAGGTTTTAAAAAGAATCTTTAAGTAGTCCGAGCACTCATTTACCATCGAACAATGTAACCGTTTCCCATAACATCCTCAAGGCATAGCCTCCTCGCAACCCGTGCAGAAATATTGTCATGGATGCAGTCCGATTCGGACTAGGATCCTGGTTTCTTAATCGGGATCCAGTCGGATAGGATCCGGGAGCGAAATGTAACACTCGAAAACCGGATTCCAGTCAGGATCCTAATCCGAAACTATTAAGGACTCTAAACAGAATCTAAATAGAAACTTTGCATAGGATCCAAGCTAGAATCCCAAACTTCTAGAACAAGATCTAGTTTCATATCGAATCGGATCCCAGGGATGAATGTAAAAATCACCAGGAGATACTGATCTGTATCAGCTGGAGCCACTGGACATGTTCTGAAATCACTTATTCAAGGATCTGAAGAAAATTAGGTAAAAGTTGGTGCTACAGTATAACTATTAAAATTTATATATTTTTATAACAGAATTTCGAACAAAATTCTTTACATTTAATTTAAAAGTTCTAAAAAACAATATATAGACCTTGAAAGACTTATATTTCTTGGAGAAGAGTGATATTTATTCAAAGTAATTATTTTTTAATTAAATGGAGATCGTTCGAAGTAAGAAAATATGTATTTAATTTGCTAAGAAAAATGTATTTAATACGTATTTGTAATACGTATTTCATATTCTTGCCACCACGTCTCCGCCTTGTGCTACGTAGTGGGCGCCATCTGGATTCCGATGAGAATATTCCTTCTAGGAAATCCGTATCATATCCCGGTTGGGATCCGATCGGAACGTAGGTATCCCTAAGAAATTTCTGCACGGGAAGTTCACTTGGAAAGAGAAAAGGGAGCAGACATTTTCTTTACATTGAACCCAAACGGAAGTTAGGGATGTCGAAGGTGCATTGATAAATCCTAGTTCACCCTGAGGCCAGGTAAGATGAAAACGAACGAGTAGAAGAAATATGACGTGAGTACGGTTGGTCAGCACTATAGCTGCTTACCTTCCACTTTTATGTTAGATTTATGGGAAGGCAAATGGAAGAAAAAAACATGACTGGCGTGCGTGTTTATTGTTGACGTGAGCTCTTCCACTCTCTATTCCTCTCTTCATCTTCCCCACATGGAGACCTCTGTACGAGACGTACCTCGTCTATAATTCGCCTCTCCTAACTTGTTCATTGTGTAGTAGCTTTCGTTATAACCAACACGAGCCTAAACGGCAAATGGCACGTAGACCTGTCCCATGCCCAAAGGTGTTAACCCAGTGAAACAGCCCCGCAGGTCCAGCACGTCATCATCATCATCTGCCACTTTCATCGTTTCTCTTCTCATCCGGTTGCTCCGTAGTCTCTCAGCCATCCGATTCGCGCCGACACGTAGGACAATAATCCTGTGAGAGCTCCCGAGGACCACTTCGCCACTTGTATAGGCAACAGGATACTTTGAGACCTTCCGTATGTACGGTTCTTCGCTTTTTTCCGCTCGTAGGATCGTCAAAGCGCCGGTAAACTTGGGAGTGCCTGGGACATCAATGATGACTTTTAGCGGACCCATAGCCAGGCTGGTGTGAAACAAACGACAGGAAACAATATTGATTCGGTTGGAATGATCGAGGGATGACGATTAATCGCGTACTTCAGGTCGATACCCCAAACGAGGAATTCCATTTCCAATGAGTGGCAAGCCCGGGATGCCTCTCCATCAGGTGGAAGATTTTGCACTGTTTCCCCGCTCTTCTCCACCTTCGATATCCGAGGCATTGAACGGCGTCCATAGGAGTATCTGGACACAGGCTGGATCTTATGAACGAAAGATACGAAGAAGCAAAGAAAGACGAGGATATCGGATGTACGCCGAGTGAATTACTCGTATACCGAGGACGCTTGATCGGCAAACACTCGGATGATCCTGAGGGAAACGGATGTGGAGGAAGTTGCAGAGGGGTCAAAGACAAAGAGGAAGAACCTGGGTATAGGAGAATGAAAAGGATAGTCGCGGTGGAGGATCACGCCGTTATTTAGTTAATGACTATTCTCTCGCTCTGCGGCTGTGCCGTGTGAAGGCGTGCGGCGTAGAATACAAGATCGTGTTTTAGATGCTCGGCGAGCTGCTCCTGCCCGTTGCTCTTGGTGCTCGCGGATCCGGGTACCTCCTGACCGGACACAATTCCGCAGGGTATTAGCAATACCGTGTACATCGACGGCGTTGGATTCGTCGTAGTCATTCTTCTCTCTGTATTGGTACACGACCGTTTCTACATATATGTACAAACGATCGTAACCTCTGCATACATATCTATACCGATATATATGTTGGTAGATATATATATATATATATATATGTATGCGCATCACCAATCCCGCGACGGTGGTGTACCACCGGAATCGCCGGAGTATTTCTATACCCTTCACGTACCTTTCTAAAAGCGGAAAGGCCATTGAACTTTTTTTGTTCAATTATCTTCCCTCCGTTTGCCAAACGTTGCCATTATCCAGCACTGATCGACGACGCTACGATCAATGAGGAGAATACGAGAACGAATCATCGAAAGGACGAATTTGTATAATAGGTTTATCAATAAAGAACGAAATAATCGATGTAGCAGAATAATCGATCGCTGCAGGTGTCGTCACTGAATATTATGGACTTCTAGTGTTCAATGAACGTGCAACTGATGAATCAGCAATTGGATCTAAGTACTCTCGATCGGTTGAAAAAAAAGATCGAATCACGGAAGAACAACGAAATCAAAAATACTCCACCTGACTAGAATTTCGGATGACATTCGTGTCAGGAATAACCTACAAAAAAGAAAAAAAGGAATTGCTTATTCTCGACGCGGAGTGTCGTTTCCTTGGCTTGAATAGAAATTTTCCCTTTAAGCGTAATTGTCCGACAGCATTCTCCGGAGAATTCTTTTTTATTTCTCACTGTGCGACTTTGATCCGATGCAATGAAGTTGGCACTAATTATGCGAAGCGATTGTTCGCCAAGGCATCATTGACCCGTTATTTTTTTAACATCCGTGCAAGTATTTGCATAAATACAATTTGGAAAAAAAAAATTGTAGGAAGGTGACCTCGGGATGGCACTGCGTCGCTAAGTTCAATAGCATCATTCTCTCTCCCTCCTCTCTCACTCGCTCTCTTTCTCGTCGGTCGCGCATCTCGTCGATCCGCAATTGGCATTGTTTGTAGCAATTTGTATCTCGGAGCGGAGAATCACGAAGTCGCGCATACGTGCTTAGCTCCATCGGTTAGCCGCAGTGCACGAGAGTGCTTGCTCTCGCGCACTCTTCGATCAGAACCAATGAAGAAGGGACGATGCAAGGGCGATCGAATAGAGGACGCTTTCGAGCATGCAGACACACTCCTATATATATATATATATATATATATATATATATATATATATACGCAAGGGATGGTACAGAGGCAGCGCATTAGTGTGTTAAAACCGAATCGAGCGAAAGAAAAAGAGAAAGACGAGAAGCTCCATGAGACGAAGCACGATAAGACTATGAGAATTCTCGCGAACGAACTTGGAATAAATTCTTCGTATGTACATTATACCCATGTGCAAAATACCGTCTACCTTGTATCGCCCAGGCACAATCAATTTTCATCATTGTCCCCAGAAGGGGTTGGCCTTTTCTTTTGCAAAAGCCAAACGCAAAAAAAAAATATAATACCCGACATAAATAAATTATCAACTGCAAAATTTGCAGGCTCTCCTTCCTGGAATTTTAGGAATTCCAGCAATTGCAGGAAAAATCCAAAAGGGGCGAATATCATTAACCAGCATTAAAAAATCGAAAGCCGGAAAATCAGTATTATGAAGAAGCTGATGGACTAATGTATGGCGCTAGGATCGCTGATTAGCCGGCTGGACGTCAAAATTATTCAGTTTTTACTCGTTAAAACTTTAAACGTGTTTCTCGCAAAAGTGCATTTTTACAAACTGTTGGCATGATTTCTCAAACACCAGGCAAACGATTTTGATGAAATTTGGCACCCATCTTCCTTATACTATCAGTTTATTGGTGAACCAACAAAACGTGTGAAATTCGAATAACAAAATATACTTTTTTGCGCAAAATGTAGCGGTAATTTTATTCTAATTTACACCGTTGACTTTCTTAAGGAGGCTGGAGCGCTACCCACAATCCAAGATCAAACCAAAATTGTCCAGAATATACAGAGTCTGTACGAATTTTGTGAAATTTTTTCACCACAAAACACGAAATTTAAAAATGAGTTCAATGTATGTAATTTTACGTGTGCTGTGGTTAGATGGGCAAGCCCATCTAACCACACGTAAAATTCTCTAAACACTCGTGTGGTTAGTTCACGCTACGAGTGAGGTAATTTTTTTGGCTTTTTAGCACCAAGATAAACCATTTATAACAACGGATTAACGCTAACTAAACCTTTGTAAGCATTTAGAAAAAATAAAAACCCATCCTGCCCGTCGAAAACCATATATATTCAATATTGAACCATCAAGGCTTGATAAAAGATTACGAAACTTTTTAATCTTTTAAATATTTTTGAACGCTTCAATCTAATAAAAGATTAAGACTGTTTCGTAATAATCATCAATAATATTATACTTCTTGAAGTTGGTAGTAACACAATATTGTTTTTTTTCCACGCTATCAAAGGATAAAAATGTATAATTTTCTCCTTCAATCATATATTTTATGGAAACTTACCATTTACAGAATAAATATATACCTAGCATGAACATTTTTTTTGGTTTATTGAAAAAAAAGCTCATAAACCGTCATTAGCTCAACTGGACCGCTCCAACCTCCTTGAATTGCCAAACTGCGGACTCTTGATATATTTTAGTTCTTTCAGTTCACCGACAGCATATGGATTCAAACTTTAAAAAAATGTTTGCTTCGTCTGTTTCAAACAATTAGAGACGATCCTAAAATGCCAAAAAATTTTGCAACTCACGGTGTGACCTTTCGGGAAAATCGAATTGTCCATCCGCCAATTTGAATTAAAAAAATTTTTTTTAAAACTTTTACACAGTAAAAATGTGAAAAAAAGTGTTAAAAATTTGAACTAAGTAAGCAAATTCTTCTTATGACAAAAACTCTTAAACCAAAGTTAATTTTTGGTCTTGTAGGTAGAGTTCCTCTCTTAATGGGGAATGGAAAGACTTCCATGAAGAACGCCGGATCGAAATGACCAAATCTTTTTTTTTTCTTCTTCTGTTTTCTCGTACCTGTGTATCAAGTTCGTCCACCGTATATCGCCTGTGTTTCCCGTCCCCTATTAGTTGCCACCTGCAGAGGTGGGACGCTATCGTCGCGTTCTCCACGGCGTCCCGCGCGAAGGCGCGAACCTCGTGAGGTCCGCATATTCGTATCCGTCTCTCTCTCTCTCTCTCTCTCTCTCTCTCTCTCTCTCTCTCTCTCTCTCTCTCTCGCGCTCTCTCTCTCTCTCTGTCTTTGTATTTGTCCACTCGTGCGCTACTGGTTCGCGAATGCAAGAGTGGGTAAAAACAAGAAAATAAAAATTATAGCCACCGGTTTACGTTGCCTCGAGTGGTGGTGCAAGGGTTGCGCGGCTGGGGGGTGCGGGCGGACGAGGCGCGCGGGGGCCGGGAGCAAGGGAGGAAGGGACTAATATCGGAACATCGACGTGGCCGAGTCGCGCGGGGATTCGATGTTTAATTAGCAACCAACGAAGCCAGCAGCTTATTCACTTCAACGCCGTGCGCTTATAGCGAGACGGGCCTACGTACACGATCGCCATCATTGTCCCGATTCTACATTCGGAAAGAGCTAAAGAATGAAGACAAAAAAGGATACTCGGTGAACAGAGAGAAAAAGAGAGAGAGAGAGAGAGAGAGAGAGAGAGAGGAAAAAAAAATAAAAATGATGTAAGTTCGCAAAGAATAAGATGAGGTGAACGTACTGCTGATGAGTAAGAGCTGAGGTGAATCTTGAAAAAAAATCAGCAGTTCCGACGAATGTTCTAAAATAAATATGACTAAAATAAAATGATAAAACGAAATATGGATTTTTATAGAAAAAATAATGGTCTTTTTTATTCAACTTTGTGGATTGGTCCACTTACTCCTGATCTTCATTTGGTCGGATAATCAAAGTTCCATCGTACATATAAATAACAAAGTTCCATAGAACATACAGACCAAAATAGTCCGATTAATAGATCATATTTGTCCCATAAAAACATATTTAAATGCATAATATATTTGTATTTTATATTAATTATGTATATATATATATATCTTTTTTTTCGAAAGTTCTAACTTGGTTGCTTAAGTATTACATTTTGTTTTTCTATGATAACATTAGCCCGTGCCGAGTGGACATTGAAGTTTTAAATAGAATACATTTCTACTATCATCTTTTTTTTTCAAATGGCTTATTTTCGGAAATAAAAACGTGAAATGCATCGAAAATACACGTTTTTTCCTTCCATGTTCAAAATATAATTGAACTTTCTATACGTCACGGATCTCGATGGATATTTATTTTAAATGTTGGCACAAGTTTCAACTTTCACTTAAAATACGACACTCCATACGGTTGACGCATGTGCGAGCGGACCCATAATATATATATATTAAAAAGTTATAAAAAATAAATATTACATATAAGTAAATTTAATTGAATGAAAAAAGATATATACACTTTTAAGAATAATAATTCATTTATATTTAATCCCTACTTTCTTATAACTATTATATTAATATTTATTCTGAATAATATGCAGAAATAATATAATATATATGAGATATAAATATAACGTGTATACAGTCGTATATGAATATTTTATTTAATGATGAATGGATTGCTTTATTAGATTGTTTCGATTATTCAACCTACCCCTGATTCTCATTACGTCGGCTAACTAATATACATATATATGTGTGTGTATGTGTGTGTGTGTGTGTGTGTAGGTGTGTATGTGTGAGTATAGGTACGCAAAGGGAAAGGGCCAGAGAAGAGAGAACTGCGAGAGACAGATAAATGCTTGGAATTAGTTCCCCGTATTGTATCCTTCGTGCCGATCCACCGGGCCTTCGTCCAACTGCCCCCTCTCTCGCGTGCTCTCTCATTTCTCCTTGCAGACCGCCAATTTTTTCTTTCATTCTCCCCCCCCCCCCCCCCCCCAGCCTGCCATTGTCATTTTCCCTCTCCCTCGCTCGAAGTCTTCCTTCAACGAACCATTCGCCCCGATACGATGCGGAGATTAATCCCAGAATTATCAATCGACTGCATATAGATGTATACCAATGAATTTCCCGGCATACTCGTTTCTTCTCTCGACCTTTTGCATGTCCCGAAAACGTTCGTGTTCAAACGTCTTCGCAATCGAATGGTTCCCTTCACTCATATCCCGTAACGGAAATGGTTATGTAAGACTTTAGTACTTTTTTTTTCGTCCTTGTAACAATTAGATTCGCAAATGAATGAGAGTGCATTTTTCGCAAAGGCTCATGAGAATCTGCATTGGAAAATTTTGGCTTTCTCATACTTCATGTTTTTCTTTCCGAACTCGAGACCCATAAATTTAAATGTATTTTGGAGAATTATTCCATTAGCCCCGAAGGTCTTGCGATTGTAAGGACGTCCGTCTCTTTTTTTTCCCTATCTCAGTGCCCGGAGAGCCCCTCCACACACACACGTACCTAGGATACGAATTTGTTGGGAAAAAAAAAAAAAAAAGGAACAAACACGAAGTGAACGAAAGAGAGACGGAATAGGAATTTTCAGAAGGAGCCACTCTAAAGCCTGCGAGCGAACGGGCACGCTCGCTTTCTCAGCCCTATATGCACCCACGTATGCTTGAGTCCTCGAGGACTTAGAAGGCTGGACCTTCACACGTATATATAGATATACACGACGAGAGAGAGGTATCTAAGCGCGACAGACAGAGGAAGAGATAGAGATGATCCTCCCGATGAAGCGAAAGGGGGATGATGGTTAGTGATGGTTTACGGAGTGGTCCATCTGACGAACGTACGAGAAAGCTGTTTTTTTTTCAACCCGGGAAAAGGGGTCGGCGAGAGGAGGTGGCGGGGCTGGAGAAATGTATGAATCGTGTTGCAGAACGGCTGGTGTATGTGCCTAATGGCTCCTGTGGAGGAGTTTTTCGGCCTCTTTTCCATCTCTATCCTATAACTATGTATAAACACTGTCCGTATATAACTCTCGGTATAGCGAAGCTTCGACGTTTCCTCTCTCGTTCATACATATGTAGAAAGAGAAAGAAAGAAAGAGGTAGCCACCCCTTAAATCCAACCCTCACGCTTTTACTCACTAACTCACTCAGCGAGTGCCTCAGGGCTCCTCTCTCTCTCTCTCTCTCTCTCTCTCTCTGTCTCTCTCCGTCCTCTTTATCCCACACTTTTTTCTCACTCTCTTCCTCACTCGTGTGTGGCAAACGAGCAAGCTTTTCCTACTACGAAAATCTCTCTCACGCCGGCTTATCAGCGAGTCTCACTTCGTACTAACTTATGTACTTTTATATACGTACGAGACACACACATACACATGGATTCATCAACGTATATAGGGTTGAACTGGACTCATCTACAGACGATTGCCACCCCTCTCGCTCCCTCGCGATCTTTCTTTCCTTCCCTCACTCTCTCACGCCCTTGGCTCGGTATATGAGAAAAGCTCGAGAGGGTCGCGTACTCATACGTATCCTCCTCTGACCAACAGAAATCTCATTTCATGCCGGAAACCCCAAAAGGGATTAACGGGGAGCCGCCATTTTGAGAGGGAACGAAGAGAAAGAGAGGGTACGATTTTAACTTTCTGCGATAGACCAGTTAATACGTATATATATATACCGTAAAATACGTATATGCATTTGTATCATGAGTACAGTGTAGAACTGAAAATGGCACTGGTAAAACTCATCTTCCCATGTATATAGGCGCCTATTAAACCGATTACCTACAGGCAAGCAACCCCGAAAAGGTTTCGCCCTCACCTCCACCCCCCTCGCCGTCTCGCGTTCCCTCCTTCCCTCTTGTCTCTGAAAAGGGTGGTTTTTTGTATAGCATAGAGAGGAGAGTGAGGTAAAGAGCGAGAGGGAAGCTATTTGTATGGAAATGCTGAATCTATGGCTCACCCCTCGTGAAAAAGCTTCGGATTCCAACGTCCGGCAGTTCACCGCAACTTATTTCTGTAAATTACATGCTAAACAATCTTTTCTTTTTTCAAAACCGGCTCTTCTTTACGCTCTCTCGCGCCTTGTTATCTCTGTCTCTCTCCAACTTGTACCAGCTCGGCTCTCGACTCGTTTTCCTCATTTTCGTCTCATTTTCTCGCGTTTTATGAAGAGAGACCCCTCTTTTCCGACGTCAACGCTCGCCCTTACAGCCCGGATATATGAGCAGCCGGAAATTAAGCGGAGAAAAGTTGCTTGCCTCTGAGAAGAACGAAATGCGGCTGTAATTTTTTTTTTCCACCTTTATTTCGTATGTCGTAAATTGTTTTTTTATAAGACGATAAATTTATACGACATTATACTAACAAATAGGTATGTTTTTAGTTCTTTTTTGAATTTTATATTTGGAAAATATATTTTCCAAAATAATGTCGATGAAACAAAAAATACATTTTTAATGTCTTTTTTATTTCGATGTACAATAATGTTTTAAATATTTGAAAAATAATATTTAAATATTATTATTTTAAAAAAATAAATATATTTAGTATTAATTAAAATACATTTTTTGCGTCTTTTTTATTTCAATGTACAATAATATTTTAAATATTTGAAAAATAATATTTAAATATTATTATTTTAAAAAAATAAATATATTTAGTATTAAATAAAATACATTTTTTGCATCTTTTTTATTTCAATATACAATAATGTTTTCAATATTTGAAAAATAATTTTTAAATATTACAAAAACTTCCTAAGCAGTACTTGTTTTGAATATTTAAAAAATAACGACTAACTAACAACCCGATACCTTAACACAATCGTCACAATGCGCTCGTGCAATTGTGTTTGGGTTTATTTGGGTTTGACGGGTCAGAAAAAAAAGTTCATTTTTATTAAACGCATCGAGCGTGAGCGGAAAAAGTGCGGGAATTGTAAATGAATGAAGCTCCTTGACAGGTTAAACGCGCTCATAATGTTTATTCTCATCCGCGCGCGATCTTTCCCCGTTTTATTCGTAACGTCAGCCGTTGAGGCGCGTGGCGAATTGAAGATGGTTTTGATCGAAGTAATTGAACGTTCCGCGATGCTCATAAAGCGATAAGCAACGATGGCAGCCTACGCGCGCTTGTTCCTAAAGGAAATAATGGAAGGCTTATGCTCGCGCCTTCCGAGAGATCTCTCCGCCCCTCATTTCTCACAAACTTCCTGAGATTATCAATTATTAAAAACACGTGGGTCCGATTCCGCGCATGCTACGGTCACGTAGCCGGCAGATCGCTGCACAGTCGCGATTTCTCTCTCATCTCGCCGTTTCGGTTCCACGAAACCTGTGTCGCCTCGGTCGCCCTCCCGATCTTCGTATATATAGGGACCCGAGTGAAACGCACGCTGAGAAATTCCTGCATGGCATCCCACGAATTCGATAGCCGTCTATGATTCGCATTTATTCGAATATCCGCCGCTAACGCACGTGTGACCTTTCAATGGGTGCATCTATCTGTGCGTGAACTTTTTCAAAGTGCATCCGCGAGAAAAATGTGAGCGGAAAAAGGGACTGTTATGTGTGAGGTATTGGTGGTATTTCGGGATCCCGTGCGGAAATTGAAATCGGGCTTTGATCGGGCCCATCTTAATTTTCCCTAACTTTATTGAGGCTTTAGTCTGAAAGGCTCGCGTGGGCCTTGAGTAGCCGGTCACACTTTGCTACCGAGGGCCATTGAACGCAGAGTAATCAGGGCCTTCAAAATTGCCTCAACGGTGCCTCATACAAAATTATTGCAGCCATATGCGTACGTGCGTTTGTGTGGCACTGTGAAAAAGAAATGTATTTCAATATATTTGAGGCTTAGAATTCTGTGACATATTTTGACACGTTTGATCCCGCTTTGTTCCAATGAACGCACTAGATGCGTATTGTTTCAAGACATCACAGCTCGTCTACTAAACGCATAGTTTAATTATTATATTTAATCTATCTATCATAGTTTAATTATTATATTTAATCTATCTATCATAGTTTAATTATTATATTTAATCTATAATTATTATGGCATAAATTCTTTAGTCAAACAATTTATATTGATTTGCCCCTGTAATAGCAAAGTCTTGTAGTATTGGAAAAATCGCTAATAGGGAATCTACAACTACACCCTTTAAATGCCTTTACTTGGTCTCCGTACTTAGACCATAGTTTTAGTCAACCTACCTACCCGATCATTCCCTAATAAGGGCCCGCTCCGGCTCTTTTACGGAAAACCCTACTATGGAATCCACAAATAATCCATTGAAGGTCCCGAATTGTATTAGGTATACCCTGCTAATTTTCCGCACGGGATACTTGGTTATTAGATTTCTAATATTCCTAAAAGCCCTTGCGGACTTTTGGCATCCTACCGCTGTCACTTCTAGACCATATTTTTCACGTGGCTCTTTCCGGTTTTTTAGAGACCCCCAAAATACGTGCAGAAATTTTTTGGGGATACCTAAGTTCCGATCAGATCCTGATCGGGATATGATACGGATTCCCTAGAAGGTTCTTGTTTGTCTTGTTTGTTGTTTGTTGTTGTTGTTGTTGTTTGTTTGTTTGGGTTCTAGGGAACCCAAACAAACTCACCAGAATCCAGATGGCGCCCACTACGTAGCACAAGGCGGAGACGTCGTAGCAAGAATTTGAAATACGTATTAAATACGTTTTCCTTAGAAAATTAAATAGATATTTTCTTAGTTCGAACGTTCTCTATTTAATTTAAATATAATTACTCAGAATAAATAACCTATATCACTTTTCTCCAGGAAATATAAGTCTTTCAAGGTTTATATATTGTTTTGTTTAGAAATTTTTTATCAAATGTAAATAATTTTGTTCGATATTCTGTTATTAGAATATATAAATTTTGATAGTTACATTGTAGCACCAATTTTTAGCTAATATTTTCCAGATCCTTGAATAAATCATTTCAGAAAACGTCCAGCGTCTCCAGCTGATAAGGGTCGATATTTCCTGGTGACTTTTACATTCATCCCTGGAATCCGATTTGATATCGAACTAGATCTTGTTCTAGAAGTTCAGGATTCTAGCCTGGATCCTATGCAAAGTTTCTATTTCGATTCTAACTAGAGTCCTCAATAGTTCTGGATTAGGATACCGGCTGGAATCCGATTTACATGCGTTACATTTCGCTTCCGGATCCGACCCGAAGTCTGACTGGATCCCGGTTGAGAAATCACGATCCTAGTCCGAATCACACTGTATCCATGACAATATTTTTGCACAGGAGTATTGTGCAGAGCTAACCATCCGCCGATGAACCGCTCTATTGCAATTTGCACGAGGGCACAGGGAAACTCTGGAAAACCTGCGCCAATACGAATGGCTATACTTTTACTCACAAGGAACATCACCTAAGGATGTATTGTAGGTATCGTCACTACCAAAAGTATTGTGAAATCAATTTTCTCACTTTTAACCATGATAATTGTGTGTAAACCGGTTTCGAATAATTATATATAGTAGAAAATGCATTAACTCATATGCCTAAACGTTATTTGAATGAAAAAAAATTGAAAAACTTGAAAAATCGTAATGTTTTACCCTAGCCAGAAAAACGTTTGGACGTGAATTACACCAGAATCTATCCGTTGGAAACGAACAAACAGAAATTTCAAATTTGTGAAATTCGATTTAATGAGCTCCCGAAACATAGAAAATAATATTTCGAAACTGTTTGGGTTGTTTTGGGTTCCGGTTTTCCGGTTTTAATTAAATATAACCAAAATTACTTTGACCACGCGTACAAAATTTTGAGAATAAATTCTTGAATATATTCTATACACGTGGAAAAATTGACTACTTGTTCCCAGGATTCATAATATAAATATCGGAGGTAGTGCTATGTGTCATAAAAGCGCACGTTAAATTAGTTATTGTATAACTTTTGGGGTGTTTGATCAATCGTCTTTAAATTTTGAACATGAACACAGCTTGCAGTTTTTAAGGATATGTCAAATTTTAAACAGTTTATTATGATTTTCAGTTATAGCCATACGTTCTTAAGTATCCCCCTTCGATTTTGTTCAAACTTATATACGTGATAAACCATTGAAAACGATTAGACATGTATTTTTCTTCTTATCGACGACAAAACGGTTTCAAAGGGGGAAACCACCCTTCAAACTACGAATGGAAATAAACTCAGAGGGGATAGTTTACTCTTAAGACAAAAGTAAAAATGTCGAAACATGAAAAAACATTAAATTGTAATTTACAAGAATAGTTTGTATCAGCCGATATATTTTTAACACAGAAAACACGACTGTGATGAATAAATTTATGTAAGGGATGGTTGACCCCCTTAAGTTTGCTGTCTGGCCAAAAATGCAAAAACTAAACTTGAATTTGGATCCCCCTTTAAAAGGATACCGGTTTTATTCATTTTCATGCAGCTGTCCTAAGTGTGGGGTGAGCAATTAAGGGATGGTTCATCCCTTAATTGAATTTATTTTCAATACTACTATAGTGGATTTTTCATCGTGTTACATGAAAAGAATTTTGGTTTTTCTTTCATTCAAACCGGTGGACTGCTTGTGGGTGAAACTGCAAAATCACCCCACGACGCGTCTTTTTTTGAACGATGGTTTTCCCGTTAAAATAAAATACGTTTCTGATAGTTTTCAACGCATAAAGCATACGTATACGAGTTTCAACAAAATCAAAGTCGGACACAAGTAAATTTTCTTGTAACAGTTGCGTCGTGAATGGAAAGTCAGTGAACTGCCGGACTCTCGGTAGTTGGTGCGCAAACCAGTGCGCTGCTAAGCGGCCACCCATCGGAGTATTGGGTCATGCCGGCGCTGCTTAACAGGAAATGTCTTCAAGAATTCAAAAGCTTCTCGACTATTGAGTTCGCTTCGAGTCACCTGAGTGTTTTTCTTTAAAACTTCCTCAAAACCAACTCCATGAGATGTTCCTCATCAAAATAGGAATCCTGTCGTGTTTCTTCTTCCACTCGGATTATTTTTCTAATCAACAAAACCGTTCCTATAAATTCGACCAACTCCCCGAGAGTCCCACCGTTTCAAATTAATTCGTTTTTGGGCAGTCGATGATTTATGCAAAATGGGAGAATGAGGCTGCTCAGGAGCATATGGGCAACTGGAAAACTTTGGCAATAATGGTAATTGCGTTATTAAAAGTATCAGGGTGCCCGTGAAGTAGGGAGGAAACGAGCAGAAGTGAAACTACGTATATAACGAGTGAAGGGGCTATCAGAAATGGACAGGGGTCAGGAAAACGAGCGTTTGACCCTACTGTGTACCACGGGAACGACAATGAGGGAAACTTGTGCTACGAGTGCTCCTGTGTATACGTCGGTGCCTTATGGACCCATACATGTGCCAGTCGATTTCTCACTCGGACATACATACATGTACACGTATACGGAATGTCCGAGCGAGAAATCGACCAGCAGCTAGAATGGTATAAGAAAACGCGTGGGTGAATTGTCGAAGCCGTCATACGTCATTAGTCCGAGGCTTTCGGACCTCGATGTTGCAGCTTTGCCTCGACGAACTGCCGCAGTGGGAGTTGGGGAAATCGCCAGATGCTCATCCGCGCCAGGCGATACGCGCGAAAACTCTGCAAAGGAAATGGACACGAAGGGTCGGAGTGAGAGCGCCAGCTCCTATCGATGATTCCACATTTCGGACCAACACTTTTCCCGTCGGCTCATCTTTTGTTTCGCCTCTGTACACTTATGGATCTCAACTGCGAAACGCTAGAGTAAGTCTATTTTACCACGTTGACTAATTTTTCCTCCCACTTTTAAATTCTTTGACTTCGATTTTATGGAAATTGAATATGTGGGACGTGATAGAGATTTGCTTGATAGAAGGACATCATTTGAACATTGAACTACATTTTATTTTCAGTTCTCATGAAAATTCGGACAAACCCAAAGTCAGCTTTGCCTCGGGCACCAGTACCAAGACCAGAACTCAGTTGATGTTAATAATATTATCCAATTATAGTGTCCAATAATTGCAGTTTTTCCTGAATTTCTAGTACGTGAAAAGAACGTCATCAGAATCAACCTAATGATTTTGCAACCAATTTCAGATCTCGAGTCCCATCGATTGGGACCAATTTTTCGTGGAAATTTTAGGTTTCTACATAACAGAGATCCTTGATTTTTGCCTGGTATCCATTTGTTCGCGGAGATCTCATCAGGGCTCGGTCAAAGTGCTTCGACCAATAATATGGAAATTGGCATAATTACGCGTAAAGTATAGCGGGGCGGAGAGGATGCGGATGAGGGTACGGTCTCTGGAGAGCAAAGCTCGATCCTCGGGTCAATTCTCCAGACAAGGTGATTAGACGGTGGTATAGAGAAAGAGAGGGAGAGCGGGAGAGAGAGAGAGAAAGCGAGAGAAACGATTGTTCCCGCAGGGTCCGAACCGATTGGTCGCGGTGGAGTAATGCTCGGACATGTACGAAGCGGTTGAGCAAAGTTGGTTGAACGAGGTTAAAGGGCGTATAAAGAGAAGAGTAGACATATAGGGTAGATCGGGTTCAACATACACATACACACGCTTATACATATCGTTAGGATGGACAAAGGGCGCAACCCGAACGACTTTACGTATTGAATCGGGCGAGCGTTAGAACGTTTTGTTTGTCAGTCTTCAATATATATATAAATATACGTATTGCTGATGTCCATCGCATTTGGACTACATCACTTCGAATCGCCATACAGTGCAACTGCGTACTCCGAAATGCTACGTGTACTGCTTGGCTGCTGATGATGATTGCGAGCCCACATGTTCGAAGCTCACGCTCATCAACTAAACTCGGTCCCAAGGGTTTAAGAGGGGAGCGAGGGGTCGGAGGGGAGTCAACGAGGAGAAAGACGGTGAAGGGGGCAAAAGCTTGACGCACCCACACACATAGTGGGGAAGTAGCAAATCGGTTTGGTTTAAGGGAAGGTGGGGCAGATGCTACTCGATTTTGCAGTCCACTCTGAGCGATCAAGCCCTCATAGTATAACACGGGAACGGAACACAGAGAAAGCTAGAGTGAGAGAAAGAGAGAGAGAGCGAGAGAGAGAGAGAGAGAGAGAGAGAGAGAGAGAGAGAGAGAGAGAGAGAGAGAGAGAGAGAAAGAGAGAGAGAGAGAGAGAGAGAGAGAGAGAGGAAGTTGGAGGGAATAGCAAGCCGAAACGTAGTACACGAGGACAGGGTGGCACTCACACGGATCTTCAGCCGACGAGTAGCAGGACACCCTTGACAAATCAATTCGGACATAATGCTGTAAACACGATGGGCCCAAAGAGGAGAAAACTACGGAGGAATAGAGGGAGGCAGGCAAGTCGAAGCGGAAAATGTGACAGAGAGAGAGAGAGAGAGAGAGAGAGAGCGAGAGAGAGAGAGAGAGAGAGAGAGAGAGAGCGAGAGAGATTTAGACGGAAGGAAATGTTACTCCCATGTGAGTTTGCACAGTCGATTCTCTCATTGGATGCTGCTTGGACTCCATCGAGCCTGTGTGCGCTCTCGTATCAATAGAAGATTCTCAACGCATGATGACCATGCGCTCTCATCGTGAAATCAAAGGCACCATCGACACTCGACATCTTTCACTTTAATGCCATCCAGAGCACCGGAGCTTATAATTCTATCTCCCCATCCTACCTACCTCCATTGTCCATAAAACGAATCAGCCTTTTCGTGCCTTCTCGCGCTTCTCATTTTTTTACCAAGCCAGCAGAAGTTGGCCGCTTCTTTATAGCTCGGCCAAGTTTGTCCAGAAAGTTTTGAGCCCCGAAGATAGAATATTCGACGAGGAGAACGAAGGAGGCGAAGTAAGGCCAAAAAATCTTGAAGCGGTTGGGTATGAAATATGCAAGTCCACACACGGACGGGCCACGAAGATGTCCGAGAAGCAACGGGATTTGCGAGACGTGTAGGATAAAGGAGAGTAGGATAGATGGCTGGAGGAAAGAAGAGCAGTGATTACCTACCCCCTGAGTCCTGCCAGGGATATTCTTTATATATATATATATATATATGTATATACAAATACACATATATATAGAGTCGATCGGACCAACTTCAATCCGTAGTGCAAGCCATCGAATGGAAGGCAACGGAATATAAATAATTCAGGACACCGGATGCCCCACGGTGGCAACTCCTAGCCGATCGAATGTGGACTCCGTAGGTTCATGGTCGCCAAAGCAAAACTCTCAGTTATCGACAACGTATTGGCGAACGAAACTCGAGTTATCAATACTTTTTTCCAAATTCTAGGATAAACTTATAGTTTATGTTACCGAGCAATAAATGAATTGAGTTTGGGGCAAGATGATTCCTTCTAGGTGTACAAGATGATCCCTAGGGATAATCTTGTACACAAATAACATACCTACTTTATTTTTGCTAAATATTATGTCGTATCATATTAAATATTATTATATTATGAAATTATTATTATATTATTATTATTTATAATGATTATAATAAATATACTATAATCATAATCACTATAATCAGTATTATTTATTATTTACTTATTATTTATTATTATTCTTATTCATTTTATTTATTTATTTTTATTATATGAAATATTATTAAATATTAACTATTAATGTATAATCAATGCCACAAATAATAATTGATATAACTAAGTGATTTAAGGCTGGCTGTAGAAGACTGGTTTAGTGTAATTCTAGTTGGGTGAGATAAAACTTATAATATACCTAAAGGTAATTTAATTTGTAAGTTCTGTTTCTCCAAAATAAAAAAAAAAATTCTCCAAAATAAAAAAAAAATCCCAAAATAAGGGCAAGATGATCCGGGGGATCATCTTGACCATACCCTAGGCATAATGTTGGACACCGGGGTGTCCAAGATGATCCTTATGGAAGGTTTTGAAAAAAGGAAATCTTTTTATTGAAACCCTAATAAATTGAATATTTCGAATATGCCAATCGTAAGATAGATAAATATGCTAGTAGTAACGCTTTCAGATATTAATTATGTTGAATATTTTTGAAATTATGAGCATTTTTCCTTAAGGGGATCAGCTCGTACACCTTTCCCCTACTTCCATACAAAAACTTTCAAAAAACAATTACTTCAACTTTCATAGCAAAAGCCAAGTAGTTGTTACTTCACGCATTCTTTGACTGACTCGAAAGCACGATAATTAAAATTGCTCGCCCCTGCCGATGAATTACATTCCATCATGAAGACACCAAGACACTTCGTGTGTTCCGCTGGAAATTTCGAGCATTGGTTCATTCTGCGTCAGGCTCGTATTGGCACTTGACATGGAGCACGTGAATACGCATCAGATATTTTGATTGGAGAGTTTGCTGACTGCACATCGAACTCTGCCCCCCCCCCTCCGCTCTATCAGTGATACCGATCAAAACAGATTCATCCGAGTATCGGATCACAGTATTTTCTTTCATCTCTTGTACATCGGACAGAAATCGCGCGAGCACTCCACGCTCGCGGCATGCACATAGGCTACGAGTTCAAAAACAGATTTTTTTTTGTAGTCTAGCGATGAACGTCCAAGAGGCTCTCGAGAAACGCACTTTCGGGGCGAGCGCAATCGCGAAAATCTCCGATTCAACTGGAGCGAAAATATATTGGGACATGCGCGAGGGTCACTCGAACACTTTCCGAATAGCCATATGAAACATCAGACAGCTCGCAAAGGATCGAAATCACGCGATACAGCGCCGGATCAATTTTCTCACTGCGCCACACGTAACCTTTGTCCGTGATCACGATGATTAAGGTATTCTCTTAGCGGAGGGCCATATTTTGTGAGCGCATAATCCAGGGCACGTTTGAATCATTGTTACACTGACAGAAAAATTCTTTTGATATTAACTAGATGCGTTGATTTAATTTTTTAAATTCGAATTAACTAGATTTTTCGTGAAATCCAATTTTTCTTTTTGCATTCCATTATTAAAATTATTTATTTTAAATATATTGATTTATTTAAATCAAGATCTATGTAATACCGTCTAATATTTTATATATTCCTAATAAAGCTGTGATTTTATTTCAGCTGGTAGTATAAGATAAAAGAAACAGAAGGAAAAATGGTACACGATTCATTTGTTTTCATTAGAAGACTGTTGTAACGTTCTGCAGTTGAGGAAAAGGGTTAGTCTTTTTATACATAAATAGTTGCGCCTGTTAATAAATGGCACGACGATACCTTCCTTTTTTTCCAAATAACAGCCTTGTTAGTGAAAAAAAAGAAAAATAACTTAACTTTTTTATTTAACCACACTTTTATGTCATGAACCTATATTCCTTTCTCGTATTCATGCAATATATCGTGTTTTATCTTTATTTATTTTATTTAAATCTGATCTTTATTTGTTTTATTTGAATTTATTTAATATTTAAAAAGAATAGCTTCAACAAGTAAAAAAGAATATTTGAAACAAGGAGAATTGTGAGACAAGGAAAAAACCTATTTAATTTAAATAGATCCTTTTTAAATAAAATTTTTTTTGGCAATCTAGATTACAGTGACGCTTTCTAAAAATGAGTAACAATCAATTATTATACCCAACGATAAACTGGAATTCAAAATTTCTCATAAATTTTGTAGATTTCAACATTTTTACTTTTTCTCTGAAAAGTTGCGGTTACGGAAATTCTTCTGCTAGCCACATTTTTCTAATTTTTATCATTAATATTTTCTTTAAACATTGGGTGACCCCTTGTTTTTATAGTTGCTACAGAATCTTCTCAATTCATTACATGCTCAAAGCAGTTCATATCAGACATTCAGCATTATTTAGTAGATGAATTATTAGATAGAAATGTGGCCAGCGTCTCCATAAAGTGCTGCATAAATTAGATGATTTTTAAAGTCGTAATTTTTTATTAAAAGTTTGGCAATTTGGCTTGAAATGTTTCCAGTATACTTCGATGTATTTTTCCTTAATTGTAAACGAAAATCAGTTAATTGTTAAATATTTGGGTTAGTGAAAGGAATATTTTAAATACTCCAAAATCAGCATTGAAATGAAGCATTTTATAAGTCTCACAATTCGTGGCATGCATTTGTGCAAACAACTTTTATTTTTGCAGGATTGACAGAGACTATCTGAATTTTTTTTATCGGTCGCTGTCACGTTTGGTAGACTATTGATGGACGTTTATTTTCGTTTCGAATAATCATCCCTTTGCCTCGCCACGCGATATGATCCGAGAAATGTAATTTCATAAGTGGAAGGTAACCCACGGATTAGATAGGACCAGTGACGAGAGTATTGACCAGCAACCCGTAGAGCCCAGCACCACCATAGCAGCATAGACGTATACATGGTGAAAGGACATTTCGAACCCGGTATATCTATCTAATGTTGGCTATCAGCACACCTTGGCTGTTTTGAGGCGTGTCCTTAAATTTTCGTCAAATGCATCGTTGATTCAGAGTACAGCCCGGTCTCCGAAATGACCCTTATTGAAATGTGCTTACATTTGTCCAAAGATGATTTCGAAGACATTGGGGTTTGCATAGGGTTGAGTATGGGGGCAATATGCTGCTGTGAGGCCTGTCTTCGAAGTTCAATGCCTTCAAAATCAGATTTCTCATTTATATATATATATATTGATCATGAGAGTTGGGAATCCTGTAGCAAGAAATGGCTAGGACACGCCTAGACATAAACCAAACGGAATCGCGTACTAGGTTCGAGCTGAACGTGGATATCTACACCTACACATATATATGTATAAATGTACACAGACGCACCAACGCTTGTAATTCCAACAGAGAATATACAGTGTGGCGTACACGAACCATATCGTCTCTGTCTCCCCCTTGTACATTTCAGGATCAAAACCATACAGACGTATGTCCTGTGTGTCCTCATAGAATTTGATGATTCTCGGATCTCATGAGCCACATCGAAAAGTATGCATGGGAGAAATTCCTCATGAAGTCGTCTCAAGTTCACCCCTATCTATCACCTTGTGAAGCCGTAAAGCACCCCATTATTTTTGTATCTCGTTCGAGAAGTTATGAATCGTTTTTTTTTTTTCAAGAATAAATTTTGTCCGACAATTCAGGTATATTAAGATTGTGAAGATTCGGTTGATGGGGGGAAGGTCTCAAGATCGAGAAATTCGGAATGATTTGGGAATGGGGGAAAAAAGATTATCGACTTTGATGAGGCAGAATCGAACATTGCGGAAATTCAAGGGGTGATTTTATTGATACATTTTCAAAGAAATTACTTACCTATCAAATCAACAATCAAATTTCGCAATTTTCTCTTCTGCCTGCTCAAAAGTGGCAATAATCTTCCTTTCTTTTATTCAAATAAACAATGGCAATGGAATAAAATTTCTAGTCTATAGTATCCGCGATTTCTCTCACCATATATGATGCCTGCGCCACATTTCCCATACAACCGACACAGAGTACCCAAATATAAAGGATATATACTAGCCGGAAATGGACAGTTCACCGGGGAGAGACATCGAGAAAAGAGAATTTCATAGGGTTGGGGTGAGCTTGGTTTCCCAACAGCAGTAGCTGCAGATACTATAACCTCCTGTAAATATATATATATGGGTATGTATAGAGCAAACCAGGATTAGTGCTGATTGGTCCAGCGTTGGCGTGATTAGAGATGTTATCAGGCAGCTCGACCAAATGCCATGCCTAACCCTCTCTCTCTCTCTCTCTCTCTCTCTCTCTTTCTCTTCCTCTCCCTCTATCTCGTCCACCACGTAGTAACAAGCCGCAGGAACGTGTCCGCATCCTTTCACGTAGCGCTGGCCATAGCTATCGTTTGAACAAGCGCTCGCTTTTTTCCCCATTTTTCTTTTCGAGTGTGTCGATGCCGCGATACGAGAATATATTATTTTTCGATTATGTATCGTTTTAAATCGACCATCCGTAAGCGCAATTTACGATTGCACAATGTGATACGTTTGTATGTGTGTCCAAATGTGTGAACGGCTGAAACTTCGGAGATGAAGTTAAAATTGTAAATGTTAACTTTAAAATTTTGAAAATTAGGAATTTTGTAAAAAAAAATATTATTTCGTACTGAAAATAAAGGATTTTCTGAAGATTATATTATTTCGTCTTGAAAATGAAGGATTTTGTAAAAAAAAATATTATTTTGGCCCTAAAAATAAAGGATTTTGTAAAAATAAATAGTAATTCGCCCTGAAAATAAAGGATTTTGAAAAATAAAATATTAATTTGTCCTCAAAATGTAGGATTTTGTAAACAAATCAATTCGTTCAGAAAATAAAGGATTTTGTAAAAAAAAATATTTCGCGATGAAAATAAAGTACTTTGTATTTGAAAAAATTATTTTTTCGCAATGCCTGCCCCGAAAGTGCGATTTTCGATTGGTGTTTAGCGTGCGGAAAGTGGCTTATTTCTCAACGATGCTTACTTTCCCGCACTAGTGCGGGAATGTGAGACTTTCCCGCACTAGTGCGGAAAAAAATCTATTTATAGCTCACTTTACCACATTGATTCGCGAAAAAACGGTTTTTTTCACGGTTGATAGTTTTTTGTTCTACGATTTTGGACCGATTGAAGAAACTTCAATGTAGCGAAATTCATGTGATATGAAACGTCAACTTATCAAAGTCGTATTTTCTGACAAGGAAATGATCTGAACTGATCTGATATATTTGAATATAATTGTTATTGGTTTTGTTGAATCTCAAATCCCACTTTCGAGACAGTCATTGCAAAAAATAATGTATGGGACATGTGCGAAAAAAACGAATTACATCGCGCGTAAGTTGCCGAATTCGCCTCGACTTATGGTGCATTTCTCACTCGTACTCGTGTGGTTACAGCACTCGCCTTCGGCTCGTGCTGCAAATCACACTCGTACTCGTGTGAAATGCACCATAAGCCTTCGGCTCATGCGGCAACTTCACGCGCGATGGAATTCGTTGTTTTCCGCACTTGTAGCATAAATTACTATTTCGGGAACCCTCAATTCGTAGAAGTTTAATTGAAAATCTATCGATTTCATCGGATAAAGGACTCGTCAATGAGATCGGTATGCGAAGCGACTCAATATCTCGGAAACGATCGAATACAAGTATACCCGGACACGTAAAATCTTTTCGCCAATTATAGCGAACACGAATATACCGGGAGGTACTCCATTATTTCTTGGGTAATCCTGCATGAGATATTTGTGGGTTTACTTCGTTGAAAGCAGTTCAGCCGGAATATCCCGGAAAAGCAGTTACAGGCGGCTCTCGTCACGATTTCATTTGCACCTGCATGATTAATAGCACCGTAATCGGAGCATCAACAGCTCAATCGAATATTAAATATTTCGATGTTTCGCCAGTCCTCGAAATATACTCTCCGGTTTTATTGACATCCACAAGAATTCCGAAGTCTTTTCTCCAGTCATTCGAACACGTCTACCTTCGGAAAAAAAAACGTCTCTCGTTTTTTTCGAATATTTGTGGAGATATCGAGAAAGAAAATTTCGAGGTCTCTCACGCAATGGAATCGTAACGCATCGTGTGCAAATACTATCAGCAAAAGGTGTTAACTTAACGGTTAAACAAAAGTTTACCAAAGACTTCCGGGTCATGCGAAGGCTTCGTCACGATTTCTCGCGAGTTTCACGCCCACAGGGGCCCGATATTAAACGTTTCATTTTTCTCACGGAAAAAGAAAATAAAACGACTGACCGGTCATCGACTCGCTAAATTTCGTTTATGAGGGTCTTGAAAATCGATGAAAATGCTCGACACCCACGCATATATATATCGACAGGAGTTTTTCGGTCTCTGTATTACGATGACGATGGCACTGTGTCTCGCCTACCAATTAGCAGCTTATCGCTTATAGGTTTTCGATATTTTAGCTCCCGGCACTTTTCGGTAAACATAGACCTGCATCATCGCAGGGCTGAGAGGCTCGTTCGTCGCTCAAGTTTTCGAAGTCCGCGTTCTACAGTTATAGCAAAATACACATAACGCTCCCATCCCTTCCTCCATATCCCTAGCCGAGGATTGTTGATTTTCAATCGACACACAGCTAGTTTGCGACTCGGTGATAATTAGTATCGATACGAAAGATATATAGTATCGACGATCGTTGAATAGCACGAAAAAATAAAAAAACAGCTTCATCACCAATTACAGGAAGAAAGAAAAGTATTCATGTTTTCAGTTCTTATAATTTAAAAGCGTATCACTGATTTTTATATATTCCTGGAATAATTACCAAAATGAACCAAGTCCACGCAAAATGATAATATTTATCTAAAAATCTTTGTATCTCTAGCAATGTGTCAGCAAAAAAAAGACAAAAAATCGTACTTTTTGTTAATCCTCACAAAAGATGTACTTTTTTGTATCCTAAAAAGAGCAACTTTTTTATCCTCACAAATAACACATACTTTCTTAAATCCTTATAAAAAATTTACTTTCCTTTTTAATCCTCACGAAATATATACTTTTCTTAAAACGACCATTGAATAGCACGAGAAAAAAACAGCTTGATCACCAATTACCGGGAGAGGAAAAAGTATACGTATTTTAAATTATTATAATTCAAAAGCGTATTACTAATTTATATATATTCCTGGCATAATTCAAAAAACGAACCAAGTCCACGCATAGCGATAAAATTTTTCCAAAAATCTTTGTATCTCTAGTAATGTCTCAGCACAAAACAAAAAGACAAAAAAATGCTCTTTATTTCAATCGGTACGATAACGCACGTTTTACGCACTCGAAGCGTTCCGAAAAACCCCATTTCCACACCTCGTAAAATAAAATTTCGTTCAATACTCGACGAAAAAAACCTTTTCTAATCTCGTGTGATTGCAACACTCGTTAGAAAAAGTTTGGCGGGGGATTTTTAAGACCTACTGAGTATTACATCGATTGAACTTTATAATGAGATATTTTTTATTCGACCTCTCGACATTTTTAGCGTTTTCTCGATTTTGCCGAATAGAAAATTCTTTATAAACCATTGTACGTTGAACGTTTTTCACCACGTAAATAGCTTACTCACTAAAAAAGAAGGAAAAAAAACAATTTTTACGAAATCCCACATTTAAAAATTATGCCACAAATGTTCGAATGATCCTTAGACCCTGAAAAAAAGATTCTCGTGAAAGCGGTACGAATAACGAAAAAGAGGAATGTGCAATACAAAGAAGAAAAGCCAACGCAATTCCCCCCAACGCAATTCGCGACACCGAAAAAGAGTCCCATCAATTTGGCATCGTAAGTGTCCCTAGGTTCGTATGCAGTATCGAACAACTAATTTAGCGAGACGGTCACGAACGAGCCGCAAGAGCGTACCAGAGGTGCTAATATATACGAGGCAGGTGGAACAAAAGGCCTCACTCGGACGAGCAACAAACGGCGATGTGTCTGTCTCAAGGGTTTGCCACGATGGCGCGCTGTCGGACGATGCTTCCGCGTACACCTAGATGGCCAATGAGCAAAAGGGCGTAACTCGCATCACGTTACGTGTCAAATCGGGTGAGTTATCCTCTTTCGCTTCCTATATACGTATAGCTGGCGAGCCATAGAGGGTGTGTGCCATTTGCAACGGTACAAGGGAAGCAGAGCAGAGAAAGAAAGCGAGAGGGTTGAACCTGAGCGGCGTACTGGAGAGCAAGGATATATGGGGAGGCTTTTAGTTTCGTTAATGGGTATCCTCGCAGACCGATAAGTGCCGAGATCTGTCTTTCCATACCTTTGCTTACATTACACCTTACCCGATACTTTTTTTTTTCCTCTTATTAACGATACTTTGCTGCCACACTTGCCGTCGTTCCCACCGAGAATAATCCATGAAAAAAAAACCAACAGATTTGTAGCTCCGCCTTATCTACCACCGTTTTTTTTTCCACTAATAATGTTCATCGTTCATCCTGAAATTCAATTGTGACAAGAGACATTTCAGGAAAACCACACTGACAGAAAAATTCTTTTGATATCAACTAGATGCGTCTATTTGATTTTTTAAATTTTATTTGAATTAACTTTTTCGTGAAATCCAAATTTTCCTATTGCATTCCATTATAAAAATTATTTATTTTACATATATTTATTTATTCAAATGAAGATCTATTTAATATCATCTAATAACTGAATATTTTATTGGCAATTGTTTAGATAAGTGACTTTTCCGAAAAATGAGCCTAAAATTTTGTTTTTGCTATTTTGTCATTTATTAGGTTATAAATTATGATATTCAGTAGGGAGAAGCGGAAATTCACCCTCCCCCCCTACCCCAATAAAAAGTTGTGGAGTTTTGAAGTTCGCGGAAACACGTGATAGAATAGGGCATTTTCGAATATCTCAACGCCTATATTGGGGTGGAGGGTGGGTTTGTTTGGGTTTGCGACATCCGGAAGGTGTGTCGCACGTGCCGCGCGAGTGTGCAGGGGGCGGAAAAGTCACTTATCTAAAGAATTACCATTTTATTTATTCCTAATAAATCTGTGATTTGGTTTCATCTGGTAGTATAAGACAAAAGAGCTAGACGGAAAAATGTTACACGATTCAGTCTCTCAAAAATCTCATGGCTTTGTTTTTATTAGAAGACTGTCGTAACATTCTGTAGTTGAGAAAAATGCTTGGTCTTTCTATACTTGTTAGTAAAAAAAAAAGCAAAAGAATTTTACGTTTTTTCACCATACTTTTATGTCATAAACCTATATTCCTTTCTCGTATTCGTGCGATATATAGTATTTTATCTTTATTTATTTAATTTGAATCTAATCTTTATTTATTTAATTTGAATATATTGAGTATTTAAAAAGTAGAGCTTGAACAAATAAAAAAATATATTTGAAACAAATAGGGTCGTAGTATGCCGTGAGACAAGGAAAAAACCTATTTGATTTAAGTAGATAATAATTAAATTAAATATTTTTTTGAGGAACTTTTGGAATGATCCCGAATGCATTCTATTTGTCGCCAAGCAATCATACGAATCCGATCGTATTGGATGAATCTCATCAGTGTTGCTCGGCTTTCTACTCTCGTACATGCTGAATTATTATCAACTGAACATATAAATCTATATATATAAGAAGATACCGATCACTTTGCCTCCCTAACCGATCGCTAATCGCTCACGTCAATCATCTTGGCCTTTTGCTACATTGAAGCACTATTAGCCACCCCAATGATGGAGCACAAGGAAATTATCCCCCTCGTAAGTGACGTTACACGATTGACGCCCATCGCGCCTTACACTTCTTTCTCTCCATCGCCTTTTCCCTCTTTCAGACTGATATAAAGCGCAAACAAAGAATTTTATTTATTTATCGCACTTTTCCGCAAAGAACAAACTTTATCTATCTATACTTTCTTAACGAATACATTGCTCGAAGCTTTCGTAAAATAATAATTCCTATTTCCGCTTACTCCCTTCAATTTTAGTCCTACGAAACATTCAAATAAAAAATTCTCCACTCCCGAACCAGCTCATTGAGCATCATCATTTTTCCCATTGCCGCAAAAGATTCTACATTTCGCGAGGAAGCTTCGATCCCAGTCTTCCCGCGGTTACCTTTATTTTTTCTTTTCCCCCGCCCACGCTTTTCAACCTTCGCACTCTCTGTGCAGTTTCTGCACGAATCACTGCATCAGTCCAATGATTTCAAGTACATCTACACTAGTAGAATTAATTCTGAACACTTTTAATTGAAATTAGCTGTTTTTTTTTATATTTAAGCAGAACATTTATATTCTGCTACGCCTAAATGATACTTTAAAGCTTTTATTCTAGTCCATAATGTTTCTACTTGATACTTACACATTTGTTTTGTAACTGTTTTTATTTTTTTTAATAAGAAAATTACAAAGTATGAATTTTCAAAAATGTTAAGGCGCCCCGAATTAATTCCACTAGTGTATATACATTAATAAAATAAATTCTGGATACTTTTAATATAACTTAGGTTTTTTTCTTATATGTACGCAGACAATTTATATTCTGCTACGCCGAAATGATACTGCAACGTTTTTATTTTAATCGATAATATTCATACTTAATATGTGCGCATAATTATTTTTATAAATGGTAAATTTTTTTAATAAAAAATTACAAAGTACGAATTTTCGAAACTTTTTAATTGTCCCGAATTAATTTCACTAATGTATATACACTAGTAGAATTAATTCTGGACACTTTCAAGAGAATTTAGGTTTTTTTCATACTTAATCAGAAAATTAATATTCTGCTACACCGAAATCATACTGCAATGTTTTTATTTCAATCTATAATATTTACACTTAATATTTGCATATAATTATTTTTATAAATATTGCATTTTTTTAATAAAAAATTACCAACTACGAATTTTCAAAACTTTTTAATGTGTCCCGAATTAATTTCACTAGTGTATATACACTAGTTAAATTAATTTCGGACTTTTTCAATAGAACGCAGTCAATTTATATTCTGCTACGCCGAAATCATATTGTAATGTTTTTATTTTAATCTGTAATATTTTTACTTAATATTTGCATATACTAATTTTTATAGATGTTATATTTTATTAATAAAAAATTACAAAGTACGAATTTGTAAAAAAAAATGTTAGTGTCCAGAATTAATTCCCTCGTGTACACCTAATATATATACATACATATATATATATATATATATATATATATATAAAACATTTATCTCTGTGTACAAGAACGTGAACGTACAGGAGGATTCTCATTCCCATATGTTCGGCCACGTTAGAGGATATCCACAGCAGTAGGAAAACAGTATATGTGGCATATTCATTGGATAGTAGAGCTATTGCTGTGATACTCGTACGTAACTACATGCAAATATATATATATATACAGGGTGATTCATAATAGGTGACGCACTCTGAATTGGCGGGTTCAGGGGGGTGCCCGGAGTGTAATTGTCAAGGCTTTTTTGTTTCCGTCGAATAGATTTTGAATGGGAAGCATTAGAATTTGGGCGTTCGATGCATTGTCATAGGACTACAGTCCGCCATGATCGACGCCGCCACTCAGTCCTCGGAGCCGAGCGCGGGGCACGTAGCAGACGACAAGCAAGGCAGATCGGCATCTGTCTCGCTTTTTCTGGTGATGTGACGTTTCGTGTATCGTCTGCTAACGCTTTCCGTCATCTTGGGTGCGCAAGTTCAGAGCGTCAAGCCGCGCGGAACACAAGCGAATGAGCGTGAATTGTCTTTTCGGGTGTCGTCGCCTGTTATTCGTCGCTCTTTCGTCCTTCGTTATTATCTTACTGTCACTCATTGGCATTCTTGCGTTTCTTATTTCTCCTCGATTATACTTGTCGTTTGTCTCATCTTCCCTTACGTCTGCGCATTCTTTCGCTTTTCCGTCGATCCACTCTCAACGACATTATCAGCATCTGAACTATGCAAGTGTGATCTGCTGATAGATAGGCGTTATTTCTAGGTACTTTCTGGGTAGTATACTATGGGATTTGTATTGTTCGATGTATTCGAAAAGAATTCTGGCTTCTAACTGTTGTCAAATAATTGTAAAAAAAATTTATCAGCATCTTAACTATGCAAGTGTGATCTGCTGATGGATAGGCGTTAGTTCTAGGTACTTTCTGGGTAGGATACTATGGTATTTGGTTCGTATGATGTATTCGAAAAGAGTTCTGGCTTCTAACTGTTGTCAAATAATTGTAAAAAAAATTTATCAGCATCTTAACTATGCAAGTGTGATCTGCTGATGGATAGGCGTTAGTTCTAGGTACTTTCTGGGTAGGATACTATGGAATTTGTATTGTACGATGTATTCGAAAAGAGTTCTGGCTCCTAACTGTTGTCAAATAATTGTAAAAAAAAATTATCAGCATCTGAACTATGCAAGTGTGATCTGCTGATAGATAGGCGTTATTTCTAGGTACTTTCTGGGTAGTATACTATGGGATATGTATTGTTCGATGTATTCGAAAAGAGTTCTGGCTTGTAACTGTTGTCAAATAATTGTAAAAAAAATTTATCAGCATCTTAACTATGCAAGTGTGATCTGCTGGTGGATAGGCGTTAGTTCTAGGTACTTTCTGGGTAGGATACTATGGTATTTGTTTCGTATGATGTATTCGAAAAGAGTTCTGGCTTCTAACTGTTGTCAAATAATTGTAAAAAAAATTTATCAGCATCTTAACTATGCAAGTGTGATCTGCTGATGGATAGGCGTTAGTTCTAGGTACTTTCTGGGTAGGATACTATGGAATTTGTATTGTACGATGTATTCGAAAAGAGTTCTGGCTCCTAACTGTTGTCAAATAATTGTAAAAAAAAATTATCAGCATCTGAACTATGGAAGTGTGATCTGCTGATAGATAGGCATTATTTCTAGGTACTTTCTGGGTAGTATACTATGGGATTTGTATTGTTCGATGTATTCGAAAAGAGTTCTGGCTTCTAACTGTTGTCAAATAATTGTAAAAAAAATGTATCAGCATCTTAACTATGCAAGTGTGATCTGCTGGTGGATAGGCGTTAGTTCTAGGTACTTTCTGGGTAGGATACTATGGAATTTGTATTGTTCGATGTATTCGAAAAGAGTTCTGGCTCCTAACTGTTAGCAAATAATTGTAAAAAAAAATTATCAGCATCTGAACTATGCAAGTGTGATCTGCTGATAGATAGGCGTTATTTTTTAGGTACTTTCTGGGTAGGATACTATGGAATTTGTATTGTTCGATGTATTCGAAAAGAGTTCTGGCTCCTAACTGTTGTCAAATAATTTTAAAATAAAATTATCAGCATCTGAACTATGCAAGTGTGATCTGCTGATGGATAGGCGTTAGTTCTAGGGACTTTCTGGGTAGGATACTATGGTATTTGTTTCGCATGATATATTCGAAAAGAATTCTGGCTTCTTACTGTTGTCAAATAATTGTAAACAAATTTTATCAGCATCTTAACTATGCAAGTGTGATCTGCTGATGGATAGGCGTTAGTTGTAGGTACTTTCTGGGCAGTATACTATGGGATTTGTATTGTTCGATGTATTCGAAAAGAGTTCTGGCTCCTAACTGTTGTCAAATAATTGTAAAAAAAAATTATCAGCATCTGAACTATGCAAGTGTGATCTGCTGATAGATAGGCGTTATTTCTAGGTACTTTCTGGGTAGTATACTATGGGATTTGTATTGTTCGATGTATTCGAAAAGAGTTCTGGCTTCTAACTGTTGTCAAATAATTGTAAAAAAAATTTATCCGCATCTTAACTGTGCAAGTGTGATCTGCTGGTGGAGAGGCGTTAGTTCTAGGTACTTTCTGGGTAGGATACTATGGAATTTGTATTGTTCGATGTATTCAAAAAGAGTTCTGGCTCCTAACTGTTGTCAAATAATTGTAAAAAAAAATTATCAGCATCTGAACTATGCAAGTGTGATCTGCTGATAGATAGGCGTTATTTCTAGGTACTTTCTGGGTAGTATACTATGGGATTTGTATTGTTCGATGTATTCGAAAAGAGTTCTGGCTTCTAACTGTTGTCAAATAATTGTAAAAAAAATTTATCAGCATCTTAACTATGCAAGTGTGATCTGCTGGTGGATAGGCGTTAGTTCTAGGTACTTTCTGGGTAGGATACTATGGTATTTGTTTCGTATGATGTATTCGAAAAGAGTTCTGGCTTCTAACTGTTGTCAAATAATTGTAAAAAAAAATTATCAGCATCTGAACTATGCAAGTGTGATCTGCTGATAGATAGGCGTTATTTCTAGGTACTTTCTGGGTAGTATACTATGGGATATGTATTGTTCGATGTATTCGAAAAGAGTTCTGGCTTCTAACTGTTGTCAAATAATTGTAAAAAAAATTTATCAGCATCTTAACTATGCAAGTGTGATCTGCTGGTGGATAGGCGTTAGTTCTAGGTACTTTCTGGGTAGGATACTATGGTATTTGTTTCGTATGATGTATTCGAAAAGAGTTCTGGCTTCTAACTGTTGTCAAATAATTGTAAAAAAAATTTATCAGCATCTTAACTATGCAAGTGTGATCTGCTGATGGATAGGTGTTAGTTCTAGGTACTTTCTGGGTAGGATACTATGGAATTTGTATTGTACGATGTATTCGAAAAGAGTTCTGGCTCCTAACTGTTGTCAAATAATTGTAAAAAAAAATTATCAGCATCTGAACTATGCAAGTGTGATCTGCTGATGGATAGGCGTTAGTTCTAGGTACTTTCTGGGTAGGATACTATGGAATTTGTATTGTTCGATGTATTCGAAAAGAGTTCTGGCTCCTAACTGTTTTCAAATAATTTTAAAATAAAATTATCAGCATCTGAACTATGCAAGTGTGATCTGCTGATGGATAGGCGTTGGTTCTAGGGACTGTCTGGGTAGGATACTCTGGTATTTGTTTCGCATGATATATTCGAAAAGAGTTCTGTCTTCTTACTGTTGTCAAATAATTGTAAACAAATTTTATCAGCATCTTAACCATGCAAGTGTGATCTGCTGATGGATAGGCGTTAGTTCTAGGTACTTTCTGGGTAGTATACGATGGGATTTGTATTGTTCGATGTATTCGAAAAGAGTTCTGGCTTCTAACTGTTGTCAAACAATTGTAAAAAAAATTTATCAGCATCTTAACTATGCAAGTGTGATCTGCTGATGGATAGGCCTTAGTTCTAGGTACTTTCTGGGTAGGATACTATGGAATTTGTATTGTTCGATGTATTCGAAAAGAGTTCTGGCTCCTAACCGTTAGCAAATAATTGTAAAAAAAAATTATCAGCATCTGAACTATGCAAGTGTGATCTGCTGATGGATAGGCGTTAGTTCTAGGGACTTTCTGGGTACGATACTATGGTATTTGTTTCGCATGATATATTCGAAAAGAGTTCTGGCTTCTTACTGTTGTCAAATAATTGTAAACAAATTTTATCAGCATCTTAACTATGCAAGTGTGATCTGCTGATGGATAGGCGTTAGTTCTAGGTACTTTCTGGGTAGTATACTATGGGATTTGTATTGTTCGATGTATTCGAAAAGAGTTCTGGCTTCTAACTGTTGTCAAATAATTGTAAAAAAAATTTATCAGCATCTTAACTGTGCAAGTGTGATCTGCTGGTGGAGAGGCGTTAGTTCTAGGTACTTTCTGGGTAGGATACTATGGAATTTTTATTGTTCGATCTATTCCAAAAGAGTTCTGCCTCCTAACTGTTGTCAAATAATTATAAAAAAAAATTATCAGCATCTGAACTATGCAAGTGTGATCTGCTGATAGATAGGCGTTATTTCTAGGTACTTTCTGGGTAGTATACTATGGGATTTGTATTTTTGTGATACATTTTTTTTACAATTATTTGACAACAGTTAGAAGCCAGAACTCTTTTCGAATACATCGAACAATACAAATCCCATAGTATACTACCCAGAAAGTACCTAGAAATAACGCCTATCTATCAGCAGATCACACTTGCATAGTTCAGATGCTGATAATTTTTTTTTACAATTATTTGACAACAGTTAGGAGCCAGAACTCTTTTCGAATACATCGAACAATACAAATCCCATAGTATCCTACCCAGAAAGTACCTAGAACTAACACCTATCCATCAGCAGATCACACTTGCATAGTTAAGATGCTGATAAATTTTTTTTACAATTATTTGACAACAGTTAGAAGCCAGAACTCTTTTCGAATACATCATACGAAACAAATACCATAGTATCCTACCCAGAAAGTACCTAGAACTAACGCCTATCCACCAGCAGATCACACTTGCATAGTTAAGATGCTGATAATTTTTTTTTACAATTATTTGACAACAGTTAGGAGCCAGAACTCTTTTCGAATACATCGAACAATACAAATCCCATAGTATACTACCCAGAAAGTACCTAGAAATAACGCCTATCTATCAGCAGATCACACTTGCATAGTTCAGATGCTGATAATTTTTTTTTACAATTATTTGACAACAGTTGGGAGCCAGAACTCTTTTCGAATACATCGAACAATACAAATTCCATAGTATCCTACCCAGAAAGTACCTAGAACTAACGCCTATCCACCAGCAGATCACACTTGCATAGTTAAGATGCTGATACATTTTTTTTACAATTATTTGACAACAGTTAGAAGCCAGAACTCTTTTCGAATACATCGAACAATACAAATTCCATAGTATCCTACCCAGAAAGTACCTAAAAAATAACGCCTATCTATCAGCAGATCACACTTGCATAGTTCAGATGCTGATAATTTTTTTTTACAATTATTTGCTAACAGTTAGGAGCCAGAACTCTTTTCGAATACATCGTACAATACAAATTCCATAGTATCCTACCCAGAAAGTACCTAGAACTAACGCCTATCCATCAGCAGATCACACTTGCATAGTTAAGATGCTGATAAATTTTTTTTACAATTATTTGACAACAGTTAGAAGCCAGAACTCTTTTCGAATGCATCATACGAAACAAATACCATAGTATCCTACCCAGAAAGTACCTAGAACTAACGCCTATCCACCAGCAGATCACACTTGCATAGTTAAGATGCTGATAAATTTTGTTTACAATTATTTGACAACAGTTACAAGCCAGAACTCTTTTCGAATACATCGAACAATACATATCCCATAGTATACTACCCAGAAAGTACCTAGAAATAACGCCTATCTATCAGCAGATCACACTTGCATAGTTCAGATGCTGATAATTTTTTTTTACAATTATTTGACAACAGTTAGGAGCCAGAACTCTTTTCGAATACATCGTACAATACAAATTCCATAGTATCCTACCCAGAAAGTACCTAGAACTAACGCCTATCCATCAGCAGATCACACTTGCATAGTTAAGATGCTGATAAATTTTTTTTACAATTATTTGACAACAGTTAGAAGCCAGAACTCTTTTCGAATGCATCATACGAAACAAATACCATAGTATCCTACCCAGAAAGTACCTAGAACTAACGCCTATCCACCAGCAGATCACACTTGCATAGTTAAGATGCTGATAAATTTTGTTTACAATTATTTGACAACAGTTACAAGCCAGAACTCTTTTCGAATACATCGAACAATACATATCCCATAGTATACTACCCAGAAAGTACCTAGAAATAACGCCTATCTATCAGCAGATCACACTTGCATAGTTCAGATGCTGATAATTTTTTTTTACAATTATTTGACAACAGTTAGGAGCCAGAACTCTTTTCGAATACATCGTACAATACAAATTCCATAGTATCCTACCCAGAAAGTACCTAGAACTAACGCCTATCCATCAGCAGATCACACTTGCATAGTTAAGATGCTGATAAATTTTTTTTACAATTATTTGACAACAGTTAGAAGCCAGAACTCTTTTCGAATACATCATACGAACCAAATACCATAGTATCCTACCCAGAAAGTACCTAGAACTAACGCCTATCCATCAGCAGATCACACTTGCATAGTTAAGATGCTGATAAATTTTTTTTACAATTATTTGACAACAGTTAGAAGCCAGAACTCTTTTCGAATACATCGAACAATACAAATCCCATAGTATACTACCCAGAAAGTACCTAGAAATAACGCCTATCTATCAGCAGATCACACTTGCATAGTTCAGATGCTGATAATGTCGTTGAGAGTGGATCGACGGAAAAGCGAAAGAATGCGCAGACGTAAGGGAAGATGAGACAAACGACAAGTATAATCGAGGAGAAATAAGAAACGCAAGAATGCCAATGAGTGACAGTAAGATAATAACGAAGGACGAAAGAGCGACGAATAACAGGCGACGACACCCGAAAAGACAATTCACGCTCATTCGCTTGTGTTCCGCGCGGCTTGACGCTCTGAACTTGCGCACCCAAGATGACGGAAAGCGTTAGCAGACGATACACGAAACGTCACATCACCAGAAAAGGCGAGACAGATGCCGATCTGCCTTGCTTGTCGTCTGCTACGTGCCCCGCGCTCGGCTCCGAGGACTGAGTGGCGGCGTCGATCATGGCGGACTGTAGTCCTATGACAATGCATCGAACGCCCAAATTCTAATGCTTCCCATCCAAAATCTATTCGACGGAAACAAAAAAGCCTTGACAATTACACTCCGGGCACCCCCCTGAACCCGCCAATTCAGAGTGCGTCATCTATTATGAATCACCCTGTATATGTATATACATATATATAGTTGTTGATATATCAGCGGATCTAGGCCCATCCGGACAGAGCTCCACATATATGTATAGGCTAACGTGTTCAACGCGCTAACAATTCAGTCGCGGTTACGATGCTATTTAGCTGCTCCGCCACGCTGATTACTCTCTCTCTCTCTCTCTCTCTCTCTCTCTCTCTCTCTCTCTCTCTCTCTCTCTCTCTCTCTCTCGCGTGATGCTGCTACCGATGATGTTGCCGCTCCCACTGCCTATGCACAGCAAGCCTCTGTCCGCTTGGGATACCGTTGATGCCGCCATCCTGCTGTTGATGCACTGGTATATGCATTGGTATCCCAGAATCAGCGAACGCGCTTCCAATCTCCGATCTATACGTGTATGCGTGTATAGGTATGTGTACATATGCAGGATTTAATAGGAAGATCAAACCTCTCCCTCTGACTGTTTCCTGCAACGTTATCTATGGATACTTTGAGGTCCTCTGCGTCCATGCTGCCATCAGCGTGTAGACACTCTGCCGTGTGTGCACACGCTGCGTGCACGTATAACTCGCAGTTGCTTTTGTGGGGGAATGATGAGGCTGGGGAACTATCGATAGGTCGTGGTGATGCAGCTACGCTGAAGGATATATATATATATATATATATATATATATATATATATAGTTGATATATGAGTTGTATATATGAGTTTATCGAATGTGCATTCAACATTGCGCCAGATGCACTCGTGGTGAAATAGCTGCAGTTTCCATGAAAACCCACGCTCTGCGGGGCGTAATACTCGGCGGTCGAGGACGCGAATGCAATTACCGAAAAATGTTGAAGTACTCTTTGATATTTTGACTCACAAAAAGTCTTAAAGACCGCGCATACAAGTGATATAGAAACAACTATAATCTGTGCCTGGAGGCGGACGCGCAACGCATCAAACTTTGGGAACAATTGCTGCTTGAAGCTTCAAAAGAGGCACGGATCAGCTTCAGAGCGCCGAGAAAGAAAATGACTGAAATGCGTTTTTCTCAAAAGCACGTTTATTTAACTGGGCGGAAACATAACTCGAATAAATATTCACCAATCGATTTGAAAACATAATGTACAATTGTACATTAAAAACTAGATTTTCTACAGAAGTACGTATGATTTTTTCGTTATATTGCACACTTTTTTCGTTATCAACAATTATCTGATGATTTTTTTAAATCTATATATTTTTTTCGTAAAATGCGCCATTTTAGCCAAAATCAATACATCGAAAAAATCCTACGTACTTCCATAGGTGTTCTTATAGATAATCGAAAAAAAATTGTTTTTCGTTCCAGGTTAAAAATGGCATGAACTACATTTGCGCTCGTGGACCGTTAAAAAAAAAGGCGTCAACGGAGAAATGCTGTGCAGTCGCCATTTCTTTATTAACCACTACGACAAAATTATTTTGTGTAGTTCATTAGTAATATAATAACGATTTGTCCACCGAATTTCCATTAATTTTATTATTTGGCTAACACAAATGCCCAAAATACGCCTATTTTTTCTCGCTCTAGAGCGGCCTAACTCTTAATGCGAGCGTGTTGATTACTGGGATTCCGCGACCACTGGAACTCGTACATTTGGGCATATCGCTCCACCGGTTTGAGTTTGTTCGAGTTTCGCAGGGAGTATTTCTCTTTATGTCAATATACCTTTTGTTTAAAAATCTGAAATAAGAGCTCCAAGTGAGTGCTTAAAAAAAAATTATTGCGGTCACTGTAACTCAAGGAGTATCGGAAAAATAAGACAAAAGTTTTTCAATTTGACGAGACTTTGGCTTTTCGATTATGTTGAAGTTTGCATCGTCGAATCCATCGACAGTTCTTTTTTACATTTAATTTTTGACCTTTTCATTATTATGAAATATCCTTTTTCACAAATTTATATTATGGATCGCTAAATAAATATCTTAAAAAATGGTTGAAAGCTTTTCGTAGGCAAAATCTGCCAAAAGAAATGAAAGGATTTTAGAAATATTCGCTTTCATTGCGTACCAACGATGCAAGCTACAACCTCATGGTTTTCGACACTGTTCGAATGTTTTGCAAGTGAAATATTCTTGATTGTTGCTGCTTAAAAAATACTATTATTTAATAGACGACAGATGAATTCGCAAACTATTCGAGAGTAATCAAGTGTCAATTTAATATTTCAATTAACTACGCGTAATGATTGTCCATTAAGAATGCTGTTGAAGATAAAACCCAAATTATTCGTTTTTCGCAAGGCTTTCCTCGATTAACTTTTTTTTCCCTCCTCGATTTTCCTCTATAAACTTTTTTCAACATTACGATTAAGTGCGCATCCAAACAAACTCGAACGAACCCTACTCCCACGCATGATCAAGCTTCACTAAATTAAAAAAAAATCTTGTGTCCAATCACAGATTGTTAAGATTCTCGTAAGGGTATTGAAACAAAGTGCTGAAAATGAACTTGGATTAATTGTGTTTGACCAGCGGATACTATAAAATTGGATACCTTTCTCAATCGACAACGAAAAATTCGAAGCGAAGTCTTTCATAATTATTTGTTTAATTGCAAGGCGATTCTTTGTGCCTTGCTGAGAATGAGATCGAACGATATAATTGCACACGTATCCGATGTACCTGTATATGTGAGATTGAACGAGGAACAAAAGTTCTTGGCCGTGGGCTCGGTTGTTGCTGGATGCGCGGAGGTGTTCCGAACCGATAATGGTTAGGAGGATCCTCTCCCGCGAAAAGAGAATAAGGGATACGGCAATAAAGGCGAAAGTGTGTTTGTTTAGGCTCTTCACTTCACCATCTCTCGGGTTCTCTTCTATTTCTCCGCCTCTCAATTCACATTTTCTCGCCCACTCTTTCCAAATGCCCCACGTTGTTGTTCTATATGCTTTTCCGCTTTTCCAGTGGTGGCACTGCCGTATACCTATATACGTATACTTTTACCGCAAAGCTAACTTGGCCTTCTACTCAAAGATCCTCGTCTCGACTTTGTGAATTTGGAAGGCAAGCAGACAATTCAATATCCACACATTCGCGATCTCTCGTGTTTCGAGCGCCGTGTTTCGTGGAGGCCAATATTTAAGTGGGTGACCCCCCCATTCGCATCCCTGTACATTTTATAATTTTTCGCGCATCTTCATTAGCCCCAGTATAATATCAAAGTTCCTCGCTATAACTCGTACGAATAGTTGCACATCGCGGAGAATTAATTAAAAGTCTAATCTTAATTGGAGCGGGGCCACGGTGTACGGCATAGCTCCGAAACACACGCATATTCTCATTAATCTCCCTGTCCCATCTGGACAGGAGGCTTGCTCTAATTACGAAAATCGTATACGCGGACGAGGACGAACGATCACGCGGGGACCCGCACAGCTTGTACACAGAATTGGGATATATCTCTGCGTGGTATCGCGGTAATACAAAAGTCCGTGTGATAACGTGCGCATATCCGTTTGCTCATATATATATATATATATATATATATATATATATATATATATGTGTGTGTGTGCATTATAAAACGGTGCTAAAGTAATGCAAGTGACGCGATTAATTATATCAACGCTGAATATCTCTCCCCGTATGTATATGAACACGTTGGGCTCTGCACGGTGGACGTAATAAAGAGGGAGGAAGAAAGAGGGAGATGAGTGGAAAGGAAGAGATGAAAGAGAGAAGAAAAACAGAGGGAGGCAGACAGATGGACAGACGGAAAGTTAGAGAGAGGGAGAAGGATAGAGAGAGAGAGAGAGAGAGAGAGAGAGAGAGAGAGAGAGAGAGAGAGAGAGAGAGAGAGAGAGAGAGAGAGAGAGAGAGAAAGAGAGATAGAGTGAGAGAGGAGATAGCGAAAAGGAGATGGAGAGAGAGAGAGAGAGAGGCGATATGGGGAGCAGGATGAATATACATAGAAGGAGGAAGAGAGAAGAAAAGGATACAGGCAGGTCGTAGCGGACGTATTATATTCCCAAGAATACGAGAGGAGAGAACCTTTCTCGCACCTCTTCCATCTCTTTATCTTTCGGGCCGCTTTAGGCATGCCTTCGTCTCTCTCTGTCTCTCTCTCTCTCTCTCTCTCTCTCTCTCTCTCTCTCTCTCTCTCTCTCTCTCTCTCTCTCTCTCTCTCTCTCTCTCTCTCTCTCTCTCTCTCTCTCCTCTCTCTCACTCCTGCACTTTCTCTTTTCCTCTCTCTCTCTCTCTCTATTTCTCTTCCTCCTTATCTCTTCCTCTCTCTATCTCTCTCCTGCACCCTCCCTCTTTCTCTTTCCTGCATCCTCTCTCTTTTTCTCTCCTGCACCCTCACTCTCTCTCTCTCTCTCTCTCTTTCTCTCCTGCACCCTCTCTCTCTCTCTCTCTCTCTCCGCACAAATCGCCAACGACGACCACCGCGCCTAAATCTCATTTTCACTTCCTCCAATAAGTCACGGTACATTTAGCATTCTTCGCAGTTATTCTCGTATTTCTTGTCCCACGCCGAACTCTTAGCCGTTCTCCGGTCGTCTTCCACCTCCGAGGCGCGCGGAGGGACGCTCATTCAACACCTCGCCGTATCCTTCTAACGTATCCTCCTTGTCATGATCGTCCTGTGCATGGTCTTGTGCGTCAATGGCCCCGTATATCGCTATGGGCCTCGCTACACGTAGACGGGAGCTTTCCACTACCGCAGGCTAGGCCGTTCAATTCAGTAGAAATACCTGCAAGAGGACTTTGGGATCCTACAGTGGTTCTCATTACGATTTACGATCGTAGTAGGAACCACTGCATTGGTTTTGAAAGTGCTGTTGAATTTTTGGTCGAGATGCCATTAATGTTTCTTTCTTTCCGAGTCCTTGTGTCGATGTATTGTGACCTTCTGAATTCAAATTCATCACTCAGTTCTTCTAAAACCTGTGATTTTTATTGGAAATCAACGAAACTTCGTGGAAACAGGTTTTTTAAATTTATACGGAGTAATTTTCGTCTTTCGAAAGAAACTCTACGATATTCGTCATTAGCGGGAAATTTTCCATCGAGTAGTCCATGTAAAATGGTGAAAACCGACTGAAACATTTTACTACTCTTTTGGCGATTTTTTAAAAATCCTCAAAATATAAAAATTTCAAATGGCTGTAGTTTCGTTGCTATTCGAGTGGCATGGGGTCATGAGGGGGCTTTTGAAAATGATTTTGATAGACTTAGGGGCTGCTGCTTGTTTTCCCGGAAAGTGCACTTGAAAAATGACCGAAAAAGAGGCATAGGTTTATGGAAAAATTCGCAAAAATCGATGGTCCGTATTTAAAATTCTGACAAAAATCGAAAAATGATCGGAGCTCGATGAATCAAGTGTCATTTTAAAGAGAATACGCATAAAGTAGACTTTGAAATCTATTAGAAAAAAAAAATGAGCTGCGATTGAGTGAAGATACTTATTCTTGGCCGAAATGCAAAAAAAATGATTTCCTACCGACGTATTTCTACCTCCTGAACACGAATTCACTATTCATTTCCCCAAAATATTCACTTTCAATTAACCCTTCGTGGTCACACCTCGAAATTCAATCGCGGTGGTCACACTTGCGTCGATTCTACCCAGTCAGTTTTCAAAAAAGTATTGTGACCAAACTATCCGTCCGAAGTAGTTCAAAAAATTACGGAACATGCTTTGAACTTTCTAGATGATAAACGAAAAATTTATTTGTAACAAATAAAATGGCGACATGTTAAAAAAAAATCATCAAGAGGTGAAAACGCAAAAAAGACACTTTTTTGCTCAAAAAATCATAGTTCCGTGAATTCTCAACATTTTTACCTTAAATTTTGACGTGATACTCCTTAGATATGCTACGCTCGGAAAAAAAATAGTAGCATAGTGCGCGTTCCAAAAGAGGTATTTATTCCGACATGAGAAGAGAGTAAATTTTATGGTATGAGGATACTTTAAACTCCAGGTAATATGGTGAATACAGTCCCATTCGAAGCCGGGAACTATTATATATTTACGCGAAAAATTGATCGACGGGTCGATACTACCCAGGGTGACCACGAAGGGTTAAAAATCATCGAAAGTGTATTGAAACACGAGTTTCGCTTTTACCCCCCATAATTTCGTCTTTCGACAAAAACTCCGGGACATTCGTCATCACCAGAAAATTTCTCATCGTCAAAGTCCTCAAAATATAATAGAAGTGAATAAAAACATTAATCTATCATAAGGTAAAAATTATCGACAAAATACATGGCACAATCTAACTACAATCGATAAAGTTTAAAAAGAAAGATTTCTCCGTCACCTCGAAGGTAGGAAACGGTATCACAGACGCATCCAACCGTAAAAAAAAAATCCCAAGACCCCGATGTGCAGAGAAAAGTAAGATCAGAACGTGAAGGCAACAAGGAGAAAGATGCAGCAAGGAGTGCATGAAGAGAGGAAAATATTATGGTAACTCGTTCGAGGAGATAGTCGTCAACGCGAGCACGGAGAGCAGGTCCTGTCAGGGAGATCCCATACGGTACGCGAAACGTGGCGGACACGAGGAGGTCCGCACGGAGCCTGAAAAAGAAGGTAAAAGTTGTAACAGGCCGCATATGCGGAATCGAGCGCAGCCACGTACGACGACGAGGACACGCATGCACATACGAGGTGGGATACGGTCAAGGTGTAGAAGGCGCTGGTCCAACTCTTCCTCGGATCTTCTCGGTCGCTTGTTAATGACCGGGTCCTACTAAATCGTGACCATTTGTTTATATGGTGTCGCCTCGGAAGGAACAAGCGCGTTGCCGCTCAGGCATCATAAATCCCTCACTCCTCGAATGTAATTTGACGTGACAAATGGCACGATGTAAACGATAACGTTCCTCGTCTTTAACCCAACCCATCCTCCCTTGCGTGCATATATTCATTTGTGTATAAATGCATATACACGTGCACATGTCCCTATATATAGAGATATATGCGGGAGAAGGATGTTTTGAATCTGGCAATCTACGCAATGTGGGCTATCGGCACATCCGGCTATTTTTCGAACGGTCCTTGAATTATTTTTAACGATTCGTTGAGTTCAATGACGGGTGTGGCGCTTGAAATGACCTTTGGATAAATATCGTTACCATCTTCTAAAAGTGATTCAGAAGACAGAGTTCACGTAATGTTGAGTATGGGAAATGGGTCCTCTTCGAGAAACTTCGTAATTTTGTGATAAGTAGTACTTGCCAGAAGAAATTGAGAATTCTGGAGAAAAATAAAAATTACATTTTGAGTACAGCAGGACTGAAGATAATTAAATTCCGAATACAAAACACTCCTAAAAAACTTTCTTCGTGCATCCTGTCGTCGAGAAAAAAATGATTAAAGGTGCATAAATTAAAGTGGATAAATGGAATTTAATATCATTAATTGTACATTATGACAGGAGGATGAAAAAAAAAATTCTAACGAGTGTGAGTCTGCAGCACGAGCCGAAGGCGAGAGTTGTAATCACAAGAGATGAGAAAAAGTTTTTTCGTCGAGTGTTGTACGAAATTTTATTTTACGAGGTGTGAAAATGACGGTAAAACGCCCATTATCGTACCAAGTGGAATAAAAGGTTTTTTAAAAGTTTTTCGTATTCGGAATTTAATTATCTTCATTTTGCTGAACTCAAAACAGTCATTTGATTTTTTTTTTCTAGAATGCTCATTTTTTTCGTACAAATAGCATCCTTCACAAAAATATGCCATATTTTTTTTTTTTTAAAGGGCTCTAAAAACTATAAAATAACATATTTTTCTGAGTCGTAAAATCTCCGTCCCGGACCCTTAATAAACATATCACTATTTTATAATTGTGACGTGTATATATATATATATATATATAGTTTCCCATTTTAAAAAAGCATTGAAATAAATCCAAAAGGTGAGGTCGTACAAAAATTGTATCGTTTTGACGGGGATATTCAATGGCAATAAAAAATGTGTTTTTTTATCAACACGTCTACAAGATACCGCAGTATCTTTCAAATGAAAACAATTAAAACGCATGGTATTTATTTTTTTAGAAAAATGATTTTGAGACGAATCCGACGGAAAAAAAATCTCTAGCTCAAAAATCAAGATAGTTATGGGGGTTTTAAGTTTTTGGAAATATCCCACGCTGCATACATTACATCGGCGAATTCTGAAAGGCGTATTCGACTCTGTGTCGAGTAATATGATCAGTTATAGCTGTTAAGTCGTACTTTAGGATTTTGATATATAAATATGTATATATATAGTTGGTATTATATCATAGTCATGTACCACGATTTGCATAAACGGATACGTCCCTATAGAATAATCTCCAAGCGCATCGTCCACGTCCAAGCATTGCAACGAAGCAGACGATGCAGTCGTTTAAATTATGAGTCCAGCGTCCTTCATCGGGCTCGTCCTCAAAATAGAATCTCACGGTGCCAAAGACATTTACATCACTAAATCCCGAGATCCACCATTCGTGCTACATGGCTCGTATTCCAACTTTTGGCCGACAAATGTTTGGGATCTTTTCAACCGGATTGTCTCGCGAACAGCGTGAGTCTGTGATCTCTGGTGTGATGAACTTAACGAAGGTGTACGTACGTTCGTGTAATCGTGAGACTCGTGGAGGGTGGTCGCGTTTCTTCTTCCAACTGGACCGCGAGAGACAACGAGGCGGAATGAAAAGCACGTTCACGTACGGCCCTTCGTATCGTACGTTATGGCAGAGTACCCTGCACCCTTCAGCTTCTCGGATCACTTGTGCATCGTGCTCTTACGCATCGTCTTATATTTGCGGTTACGATAAATCCTCGTGCAAAGACACACGCACGAAAAATAACGTACGCGCTAGAATCCTTGGACTGTTAACTCCGTATGGTTCGTGTACGGACCTACGTGTCTTACGGAGCTTTAAGGTACTCAAGAGAGGGATCAATGATAATTCATTGATGTCGTTTGCATTTGGTCGACGTATGGGCGCAGTCATCTCTCTCTGTCTCTCCCCCTCTCCCTCTCTCTCTCTCTCTCTCTCTCTCGCTTCCTCTCTCTCTCTCTCACTCTTTCTATACACACGCGATGATTTTACGGGCTGCCATCGCATGAGAGAGAGAGAGAAATCAGGGCGATATATTTTTGCAGCATCTTTGATGTAGGTAGAGCATGATAGTAGAGAAGTGATGGTTGACATTGATGCATCGATAAACGATGTGGATCGCGATCATCAGACGACGGTATGAAGCCTCCGTTCCCAATCACTTTCTCTTCCTCCCCGGATCGAAATATAATACGTGTATATATTTATATACAAAAAAATATTGGAAAATACAGCCGGTGAACGAAACGCCAAGTGAAATAATTATTGTCTTTTAGCATGGGACTTGAATCGTCTCACACTCGAGTTTAAAGAAATTCGCCTCCTTATCCATCAATATAATACAATCTATAAATGTAAGATAATATATTTTTATTATTAGTGAAATTTTTTGAATATTCCAAATTATTGACAATGTAAATATACTTTTATTGCTATAACCCAAATAAAAATTAATTTGTAATGTATATATAAACTCTTAATTATTTAAGTATTTTTTCTATCTTTTGTATAGTTTTTGTATACCGAATATTTATAACATTTATAATCAATGGAATATTTATATATTGGTATATATATCTGTGTGCATTTAATGCTCGATATCTAATATTTATTTTAGGCTTGCTATTGTATTGTGAAAATAACTTATTTGATACGAAAAATAACTAAATGTATAATTGATTAAATTAATATTAATCTTATAATAGATATTGAAAGGTCCATGTTATTTTTTCATTTATTTTTTAAATACTTGATTCTATTTTATTTCCATTTAACTTTTAAACATTTTGTATGATATTGAAATATAAAAATATATGGATTAAATGTATTGCATACCAAAATTCCATACAAAATAAAAATAATTTGGGCATGGCTATCGATTCTCAATATTCCAATATTCCATATAAGTATTCCACTGAAAGAAATATATTTTCAGCCCTAAAGAATACATTATAAATAAATAATAAATTAAACATGAATGCACGAATGTAAGAAAGTAAATTAAATTTTTATTACAATCCAACGCTCTCGCCATTACAGGGCACTGTACCGTGTGCAATGTGGCGAACGAATAAGCAAGGGGAACGAAGAAAATATCGAGGGCCAGACAAAAAAGGGGAATAATGAAATAAGGAGAAATAAAAAAAGAAAGCAAAAGGTATCGAAAGAAGGAGAAGTTCGGCGGTGTACAGTAGCTGTTTTGACGTCGAATATGGCTCTCCTCGCCATTTAGATGCGCTCGTTATAAAAGGCCCCGAGTGGCTCCGATTGCCCCCCATGAAATCGAGACACCTGGATGAATCTTTTCGTCCGACTTATGCACCTTCGGCATTCACCGGTCTCTTTCTAAAAGTCGAAAGAAGTAGCCAGCGGGGAACGGTTAACGATGCGTTGCAACTTTCGTCGATCCACTCCCGATCGGATGTAATATGCGCAGCGTCATCGGATCGATTCCTCACGAGTTCAGAACGCCGCCGTCCTCGAGAGGATGTTATAATGATTCTCGATGGATATTACCTTGGCAATATATGCTGGTTTTCTCACCATCTCACTCTTGCATCTTCATTCACTATACGGTAGGATTCTTCTCTCGTTCTGCGCTGTATAGTCCCCCCATGTTGATCCGATTCCCGTTCCACTTTAATATCGCCGGTGCTACATTCAACGCGTTTCCTTCGGCCGCCGATGCGGATTCGGGAGTTCTTCGGGAACCGATTTGATGCGCTCCAACATCAGGATATTTCGCTGCGGTTTAACCTCTCTCTCTCTATCGCTTCGTCCTCCTTTCTCGCTCCTTTCATCCATCTTTGAGTGGCCTGCATCCACAAACTTTCAAAGTTTCTCGCGTAGCCGCGCGATCTCCCGAGTTTCCCGAGGAAATCGTGGCAAAAGTTTGTCTTTCGTCGCGGCAAATGGATTTTCGATGAATCTCATATCCGGTCGCGCATCAAAAATCACGCTGCGTGAAGCAGAGATAGGATCTTTCGATATTTACCGAATATCGCGGCTCGCTCGACGCAGCTTCACTCCTACGCCTTTCCTATGTTCCGGAAGTGCGGCGAAACGAATATGGCAACGGTCACTCTCGCTAATTGATTTGTCTCGTCACTTCTCAAAAACCGTTTCTCCTTTGCACAATGACGAAAAAAAAGAATACGTAAAGCAAGAACGATAAACATTGCATACACGCAGAAATTCCCGTGCAGAAATTGTCGTAGGTACCCAATTGGATTTCGGTACTTCTTGCCAGAGATGGGTTGAAAGTATTTAAATTAACAACTAACAATTACAATTACTACTACTAATTGATCATTCAATTAATTTGTGACAGATTACTTAAATAACTAGTTACCACAAGTGTCTAGTGTAATTAATTACTATGTAAATTAATTGAAAGTTAATCTAATTACAAATTAATCGATTATATATTAATTCGAATAAACCGATTTTCTAATTAATAACTAAACAATATTTTGATTTTGTAGTTCAAACGAGACATCATTTATTACTTTTTTTATCCAACTTTAGAGGATAAAATGATATTTTCTCTTATATTACACTATAACTAGTAAAAAGTAATTAAATGACAAAGTATTTGAATACATTTTAATGAGATTACTTTGTAATTAAATACATTATAACAGATTTTATAATATTTCCTGAATAATTACAATTAAAATGTAATGAAATACAGTTCAATGAGAGTATTTTGTAATTTAATTAGTTTGTAACCAGATTGATAATTGAATTACATTGTAATTCAGGTATGCCCATCTCTGCTTCTTGCCACTTCCGGACAGGGATCCAATCCAGGGTCATTGCATTGGACTATACTATAGATATACGTCACACTCGTCCATTGAATTCTCATCGGGATTCTCCAATGGTATTCAATGTACGAATCCAATTGCAATCATAAAGGATTTCCACATTATCGAACAGAATCCGATACGATTCTTGATGAATCCCATCGTATCTTGTACGTTCAATTTTACCTAAACAAAATATATAGATATACGAAATTAGAAGATCCTAAAAAAGTATAAATCGTTTTGAAAAGAATATTTTAAAAATTGATTTGAATGAAATCACAGAAAATCCATTGTAATTATCGTTTGTTATTTATTTTTCTGTACTTTGGGATATCATCACACACCTACATGCTCACGAAGCGTAGGGTAGAACAACCAAAGAGTGCACGCAACAAAAGAGTACGCAGTGCTTTCAATTGCAATTTCAGTGCAATTCAATCAAATAAGTGTTGCCAGATCGAACGCTACGTTGCCAGTCTCATTACTTAATTTAGATACCTCGAATGTTTCAACAAGACGAGCTTTTTCTCGTGACTTTTTACATATTTTCGGTTTTTACATGGGAAGAATTCTGAAACGACGTTAATCGGGAAACAGAGCAGAATCCAATTGAATTCCAACGAGGATTCCCTATGGGGGGTGTCTCTAGAAAATTCCTGTAGAGATGTGGGTGTATATTGGGGACTCCCTCATAAATCTGTGCATGGTATCACGAAAGGATATTTTTGTTTTTGTTTGAAGATCCAACAAATTCCGGTTGTTAATGTCATATAAAAAATTCTTAAATGTCGTCAATCCGAAAAAGCGAGGAATACACTTGGATTCCAATGTGGACTCCCTATGTGCGGCGTTCCTATCAAATCCCTATAGGGATATGTTAGGATCTAGGAACTCCCCAACAAATTTCTGCAGGGGTGTAATCAAAATGGTATATTAGTAAAAAAAAAAAAATTACGACCTCTTTATACGAAATATTCCGATATGTGTGACTGATCGCAAACGTGCCCACGTTGTGATATACGATCTTCGATATTTAACGTGACAATTAACATACAAATGGTGGGCTCAGTGCAGTCATTTGCAATAAAAGAATTGCCGGATGTCAACGCGTTATTACGTATGCATATGTTATACACGTGTGCGTATACGTATACCCGACAACACGCAAATGAGGTACCTACACGTACCGTTCTGAGCCCGCGGCAAGTTTTTCGTTTGACAAAGCGCACGACGCGGGAAACGCGTCAACTCATTGAGATTGTAAGGTTTGCCCACGCACGCGATACGCAATTCGTCACGGCCTCGTTAGCGCTCGTACACATTATTGTCGTGGATAATAATCGTCGATCGTTTGACAAAAAGCGTGGCCATTTTATGTCCATCAAATTCACACGGTATCGCGGCTTATGCGCAACGCCGATGTAATCGATGCAGCCATGAAAGTGCACATGATACGCGATGATTAAGGCGCTACATCGATGGCTCACCGAAAGATGGACATTTTTGGGATTTTTTTTTGTTGAGAATACTAAACGAGCTATTGAGATACGGTTTGAAGGACTTGTTCTATTTAGGTTGACGTATACACAAAAAAATCGGAGAAAAAGTAATAAAAAACGGCGGCTCAGTCGTAACTACACTGAGAGCGGTTTTTTTAGGCGTTCTGCCTAGGGGGGCAGGAGTGGGCAGAACTTTTATGGATCAGCACCAAGAACAGAAAAAAAATCTCGTCATTTCCATTCGTTTTGCTAGAGAAGTGGAGACGATTATTTGAAAATATGGTTTTTTCACAAAATGACACAATTTTGAATGGAAAAACAAAATTCGCTAAAAAAAACGGTTTTGATTAGTTTCTAAAAACGAGAACCGTCGATGAATCGTAAAAATCATGGATTCTCTAAAGAAGTCTTTAAATAATCTATCTGAAAAGCTATAGTTTAAATTTCAATTCGATCGGATGAAAAGTACTCGAGTTATGCGTTCTCCAGAATTCAAAAACGCGCTATCGCGAAAAACACGTTTGAAGTATCAAAACTGATTTAGGAGCTATCATCCAGATGACGGAATTAAGGTCTACGTTTGTTAGGTCGTTTTACATTTTTTGTACAACGACTGGACTAAATGACTCCAAATTGCCACTTCCACCGTCTAGGCTGTTTCGTGTGTTTCGGAGCGCTCGGAGGCGCTTCGGAAAATGAGTTTCCAAAGATTCTCATAATTTTGTTCGTGTATAACTCCTTTATATACTATTCTCGGGATGTTTATACATAATTTAAGCCAATAAAAAAACAGTCAAACTTTTTTTCTACTTAAACGTAACGCCTCAAGGCAGTATTATAGTCTAGAGGCCTAAATTTCGGGATTGATGGAAAAAAAAATTCGCGTATCCATTTATTTACAGTCTTTTCATTGATGTTTCAAGAACATAAAAAAAAAAATGATCACTGAAAAGTTATAGGCCTCCAAATATAACCGTGAAAAAAGGGTTGAGGTGGTTAACATGATTCCAAAGCTTCCATTCATCTGAAACTGGAATAAAACCAATTTTCTTGATCAATAAGAATGTCATCATGGCAGGTACCAAAGAGAAAAAAAATGTTACTGTCTGAAGTAAACATTTTTCGCCCTATTTTTTTCAAAGGTAATTTTTTTAAAATAGTAATGAGAATAATTTCGCAATGCTCGAGGTAGAGACGATAGAGGGATACATACTGAAGGTCCATACCAAATTTGAAGTAAATCGGTTGAATAAAACTCGAGATTTTATGTCAACCAGGTTTAAAAAAAAGTAATTTCGAGAAAAACGCGTTTAAAGTATTGAGTACAATATCAGACAACCGCAACTATCTAAGTAATTTCATGGCATGTAAAACTCACGTTATATTAATCGGCTATACCTGCGTCGTAAAGTGTGCCTTCCTCGACTCCAAAGTGATTATTTTCTGAAGTATTTAAATCGATATACCTTTGTAAATATTGAGGAATCCGAAATTTCATTTTGAAGACATATCCTTGAGATTCTAACCTTTAAATAAATTCCAATAAAAAAATTGATTTTTTCCACTTTCTACACTAGAATACTGCCCTAATTCCTCACGGAAGTGTTTTTTGTTCCCGTCGTCTCATCATCTTCATTTCTCATTCCCTTCACGGTGTCTCCATTGAGCATTGCTTCCAGCTGATATTCCCGAATAATTTCTGAACAACTCC
>OZ010716.1:24524144-24550068 GCA_963932345.1 Ophion ventricosus
AACCATTGTTCATCCATCGTTCGGGATAAATTTAGAATGCCCAGCGCAGAGACAGCGGAGGGGCCCATCTATATACGCGCAGATGTGCATACGGATACATTGTATGGAGAGAGAGAGAGAGAGAGAGAGAGAGAGAGAGAGAAGAGAGAAAAAGAGCGCAGGAGATACAGTGCGTGAAGAGACGACGCGTTTGTAATATGTCTCTCTCTCTCTCTCTCTCTCTCTAAACCTAATCAAATCAAACCTCTCTGTCTCTCTCTCTGTCTAGCTTTTTCACTCGATCTCTCCTTTCCTATCAGCATCTCTTTCGCTGTTTCTCATCTCTCGTCTTCTTTTTCTCATCCCCCTTTATATATATTTATACATTGTCGATCTCACTCTCGTTTCGTGATCTCTTCTGTATCGCATTGGAGTATGCGCCCGGAATGCCACGGTGCCGTCTTCTTAAATGTTTTTTTTTCGCTCTACGACGCCCCGCACGCGCCTTTTCGATCTCTTCGATCTTTTTCCTCGACTACTTTCCCCGCACTGGCTGGGAGCGCGCATATACGTATGTGTCAGTCAAATCATTCCTTCCCTTCTCTTTCTTTCCCTTTCACCCCTCCCCCCCCCCCCCACCCCCCCCCCTTCCTCGCGATCTACTCTCCCGTCGTGCTATTAATGATACTCGATTAATTTAGAACTATTGGGTTTCCCAATTAGCCAATCGGCGACTGCCCCCGGCGATATGCGCCGGGATGGAACTGACTCTCGTTTGATTCGCGTCCGCGCGTTCAGCCATCGAGAGCGATCATTCTTTTTTGCCTCTTTCCCATTTGGGTTTCTAGCAATTGAAGCGGTTCCTCATCTTACGACCGATTTATCGAGGTCTCGGATGCTGCAGACTCGCCTGAGGTGGCGAAGAACAAGGATGCATTTACGCGCCGGATTTTTTTATTCGTAATTTTATTCATTTTATTCGTAAATCGTAATTTATTCGCAATTGTTTTCTAGCGGCGTCGATAAGATCGTGAAAATGTTTTTCTCAATCGGCAAAATTTGCTAGAGGAAACGAAACTGTCGTAAGATTTTTTTTTCCTTTATCTCTCGGGGAGGAGAATGATGAATTTTTTTGGAATCAATTGATCGTTGTCTCTTTCGTCGAGACATCGTTTCTCGCATTTTTGACACTTGATTCGGCCATTCTTATTTCTCCGACAGATTCGGAGCACATGAATCTTCTCGCGTTTTCGCTTTCGTCGACTTAGTCTCATTCTCTGTCCAGCTCACGCACGCGATCTCCGATGATTGCGAACGCGTCCAAATTCCATGAGACGCGTGTGCGGATATTTTCAGGCCAATGTGTTCGGCTGTCACGATTCGCGTCGCTGATACGAAAGCCCGTATAGAGAGGATACTAGCGTTTGTCTCGCGGAGAAACGTCATCACGCGCGCGAAAGGCTATCAATTATAACCGCATAATTCAGTAAATTGCGTTGTCCCGCGCGCGAATGAGCGCGCGACTGCCGCTGCGAGATACCACGCGCATAACTTATCGCTCTCCTGTTCCCGTGCCAACTTCGCAAAAGCGCGAAATAAAGTAGATTTTCGTGCGAATCAAACTTCCGGAATCGACGAGAAATTTTTTTTTTTATCGATCCGCTTATGGTCTGTCATTGCGATGACGTTTACTCAATTCGATTCTGTATCGGACTGCACGCCAAAATAAGTTCAAAAAGAAAATCTCATAAAATCATAATAGAATCATAATAAATAAAATTATTATAAAATTGTAATAAAATCATAATACAATTGTAATATAATTATAATAAAGTCGGAATAAAATTGAAAAAAATCTTATAAAATCATAATAAAATTTGTAACAAAATTATAATAAAATTATAATAAAAATATTAAGAAATTGTAATAAAAATATTATGAAATTGTAATAAAATCATAATACAATTGTAATATAATTGTAATGAAGATGTAATAAAATTATAATAAAATTGAAAAAATCTTATGAAATCATAATAGAATTATAATAACATTATAATAAAATCATAATACAATTGTAATATAATTATAATGAAGTTGTAACAAAAGTATAATAAAATTGTAATATAATTGTGATAAAATTGTAATAAAATTATAATAAAATTGTTATAAAATTATAATAACCTTATAATAATGTTATAAATAATAATAATTATAATCGAAACCAATCACGTTTATATTGACCTTTTTCCAGGTGATTCTATTATTTCATTCGACTGAAACTTTTTTTTCTACCAATGATAAATTTGCAAATTTCGCGACGAAAGTTCTTTCGCCTTCGGCAAACTTTAAATTTATGTACGTACGCGTACATAAGTGTATACGCTTAAAAATTGTATTAGCGACGAGTTCTCTAAACGTTTGCGAATCTCGCGTAGCGTCTTGCGACCTTTTGCTCCAGACAAGCCCGAGACGAGCGTAACGAGGGAACAGATGCGAAAACCCTCGTTTCGTTCTTTCTCTCTCTCTCTCTCTCACTCTCCCTCTCTTTCTCTCTCTCTTTCTCTCTCTCTCTTTCCTTCTCCGTCTCTTTGTCACCTTCCCTTGATGTTCCTTTTCTGACTGTCCTCTCTCACGCTCTGGCTACTCAAGAATATAATTGTCGATTTGAAAGCTTCTTCCTGGCTTCCATTCTTGGCTTATTAACATCAAGCCTATACCTCAGTCAAAATCTTTGGCCCAATATATATATATATATCTAAAGGTTATTCCGAAGACATTAGACTTCAAGGACCGTCTTCACAGTAGCTTACTATCCCGATCCTCTTCATTATGTATCCCCGAATGTCTTCGGAGTCATCTCCAAATAAATGGAAGCCGCTTCATACAAAGATCATTTCAAAGACCTTCCTAGCCCAAAATCAACGTTTCGTTGAAAAAAAAATTCAAGAACTGGCCTCGAAACAGCCAGATCCGTTGAAAGTCAACATTACATATAACGTATTCAAAATATCCTTTGCTCGTATATACAGGGTGAGGCACATAAAGTGTTACAGAGCAATAGCACTCAAGCTATTGATCATATCCAAAAATGTTTCAGCCAAAAGTTTCAGTGTTTGAGAAGGCCGTCATACTGGACCACCCTATTTTTTTATCGGTGGAGGCGCTGGAACTACGTCAAGGTCAACTCCACTTTTTAAAATGGAACCATGTATTTTTTTTCGATGACATTGTTACCGATTTTAAAACGAATTCAGCGACCTACAACAGAAGGTCATTCTAGTCACGCAAAGTATGAAAATAGTCGAAAAATCGAAAAATATCGGAATAATCACTTTCAAAGGATACACTAACCTTGGTTTGGGTCTACCTACAGAAGATGCTCGAAGTGATGACCCTCGACTTGTAAACACTTGTTTGATCGCTGTTTTCATTTCTTACGATACCAATGTTTCTTATCGGCAGCAAGTACGCATTTTCTGTTGACATATCAGTTAGTCACGCATTACCTTCTAATGTGAGTACATCGGATCGCGAAAATGAACTTTTTATGGGGTTTTGTCAAAGAACGCGTAATGGCGGTAGCACCTACCACGCCTGACGACATGAAAGAAAGAATACGCCGAGCATGTACCGAAATTACACCACAAATGTTGGCTGAAGTTAGACGGTCTTTTCATCAGCGAATTAACAAGTGCTTACAAGTCGAGGGTCATCACTTCGAGCATTTTCTGTAGGTAAACCCAAACCAAGGTTAGTGGATCCTTTGAAAGTGATTATTCCGATATTTTTCGATTTTTCGACTATTTTCATACTTTGCGTGACTAGAATGATCTTGCGTTGTAGGTCGCTGAATTTGTCTTAAAATCGGTAATAATGTCATCGAAAAAGAAATACATGGTTCCATTTAAAAAAGTGGAGTTGGCCTTGACGTAGCTTCAGCGCCTCCACCGATAAAAAAAATAGGGTGGTCCAGTATGACGGCCTTCTCGAACACTGAAACTTTTGTCTGAAACATTTTTGGATATGATCAATAGTTTGAGTGCTATTGCTCTGTAACACTTTATGTGCCTCACCCTGTATATGTGCACGTATGCACGAATATACACGTGTATACATCGAAAGTACAATCACAGAGTCGTCTGCGTATCAGTGACTCTCTGGCACCATCGTCACGCAGTTTAAACGCATAGCTACGAATACTAATAACGTAAGCGCGCGAGTCTCTTTCGCTCCACCAGTTAATTTGCATCGCTGGATCGTCGAGCTTGCTCGTGCACGAGAGAAGCACAAAGCTATAATTATTAGTACGCGTCGTCTGAACTCTATCTGGCTTTCTCATACTCATTTATAAGGAGGGCATCGCACACCAGAAGATTTCGCTCTCCCGTGAATTTTCCTCGTCGTCTGATTCTTCCTCGTCTTCGTTTTGTTTTTTTTTTTGGTTTCGGTCTCTCGTTCCTGGTCTTGCTCCTCTTCCTTGTGGACCATGGTCTATGATGACCGCCCTGTCTCGCTATCCTCAATTTAATAGCGATTCTTGTTCGCTCTCTCTCTCTCTCTCTCTCTCTCTCTCTCTCTCTCTCTCTCTCTCTCTCTCTCTCTCTCTCTTTCTCTCGCTCTCGCTCTCTCTCTGTCTCTGTCTCTCTTTGGACTTTTCTTACATTAAGCTTCGTCGTGATTATACCTCGAACTATGTAGTCCCACGTGTACGCTTATATATCAACGATGATGGAATTTCCCTCAGTTCTAATCCACACTCTGCCGGAAACCTAGGAAGCGGCTCGGACCCGACTAGGCCAATTTGTTTCTTTCTGAAGCGAGAGAGAGAGAGAGAGAGAGAGAGAGAGAGAGAGAGAGAGAGAGAGAAAGGGAGAGAGAGAGAGAGAGACCATCTCCCAGGTCTGCCATCTTTCTCAGGATGAAGCGACCGCACCGAAGTTATATCCGGGTCCCCGGGATCTTCTCGTAACCAAAAAATTTCTCGACCACTTTGACATCGCGTTCATCGTAACTTTACCGAAATACTCAAAAAACAAAAACTCTCGCTACCAAATGACCTGGATTGAAACGCCTTAAAGTTTTTCTCGTTTTCTTTCTGTTCCGCGATACCCCGTGCAGAAATTTCTTAGGGATACCTAAGTTCCGATCGGATCCCGATCGGGATATGATAGGGATTTCCTGGAAGGGGTATCCTCATCGGAATCCAGATGGCGCCCACAACGTAGCACAAGGCGGAGACGTTGTGGCAAGAATTTCCAAAACGTATTTCAAATACGTATTAAATAAATTTTTCTTAGAAAATTAAATACAAATTTTCTTAGTTCGAACGATCTCCATTTAATTTAAATATAATTACTTAGAATAAATAACATATATCACTTTTCTCCAGGAAATATAAAGTCTTTCAAGGTCTATATATTGTTTTTTTCGAAAATTTTTATTGAATGTAAAGAATTTTGTTCGAAATCCTGTTATTAAAATATAGAAGTTTTGACAATTATACTGTAGCACCAATTTTTACCTAATCTTTTTCAGACACCTGAATAAATGATTTCAGAAAACGTCCAGTGTCTCCAGCTGATACGGATCGGTATCTCCTGGTGATTTTTACATTCATCCCTGGGATCCGATTCGATGTCGAACGAGATCTTGTTCTAGAAGTTCGGAATTCTAGCTTGGATCCTAGGCAAAGTTTCTATTTGGATTCTGCCCAGAGTCCTTAATAGTTCTGGATTAGGATCCCAGCTGGAATCCGATTTGCAAGCGTTACATTTCGCCCCCGGATCCGATCCGATATTCGACTCGATCCCGATTGCGAAACCAGGATCCTAGTCCTAATCGGACTGTATCCATGACAATATTTCTGCACGGGACTTCCTCGAAGTCGCTGATTTCATGTATGGGCTACGTACACGCATCGTACTAAAGTCACATGCGAAAGTGTAAGAGTGCGTTTGTTGTCGCGGGTTGGAATCAATATTGGAAAGAAGCTCTCTAATACGGGTTGGGTGGCCTTTCAGTATTGCTCATAGGGAGTCGCATATATAGCAGAGGGCCCAAGGATAAAAGATATAGCTGTGCAGAAATTGTCGTGGGGATCCAATTGGATTCCCATACATGTCCTTAATTCCTGATACGGATCCAATGGGATGACCCATTGGATCCCTAAACTAAAACGTCACGTCGAAGCCTTATGATTTATATCTATTTGTGGAACTTTTTACATTATCATTGTATATGTTATCAAATGAACTATATTCTATTATTTTTATATCGATTTATCGTCACGTATTTATTTGTCTTAAGGGTATTTTATGGGCTAGGTAGGGGTAGACTTACCCTCCGAAAACGAGGGTTTGAGATTTGAGGCGCAGACGACACTCTTGGCAATGGAGCCGCCATCTGTTGGCCACCACGTGGACCTTGGTCACCGAATAGTCTCTCTCTCTCTCTCTCTCTCTCTCTCTCTCTCTCTCTCTCTCTCTCTCTCTCTCTCTCTCTCTCTCCCTCTCCTCTCATTTCTTTCGTCCTTTTTATCCCCATAAAAACGGCGCTCTTACAAATTCCTTGTGCACACGCGCACGCCTCTTTTCATTTCTTCCCCTCTTTCTCTTTTTTTTCTACTTCCTTCCTTCCTCCCAGCATCCAGATGCGATTCTTTGCGAGAGTGAAACGACAGTGTCCCTGCGCTATACAGACCGCCACACCAACAACCCCGAACCTTGCGTCACGCTTTCGGCTCGTCTTTGCGCGTGTATACGAGCCGATTCGATCGGCATTTCGCGACGGTAAGAGAGAGAGGGAGAGGGAGAGGGAGAGAGAGAGAGAGAGGGAAAGAGAATCGCAACGATTACATTCGATCGAATTCAATGAATCTCTCGACTTTTTAACCGAACGCGTCGAATTGTTTCGAATTTAATTGGTATTTTTATTGGAATGCTCTTCGCGGGCTTACCAAATGCGACACGAAAACGTGACGTGTGTCCTTCAACCGAAACGCGACAGTTACTCATATAGGGCACATTCCATGACAGCCTCGTGCAAATAAATATAAACTACGAATACTAATTACCAGCCGATATTCCATCGAATCTTTTTTGGGTTAATACTTTTCGAAGCTAGCGGTCTTATTGGCGCGCCCGGGCTCCATTTTATCATGTCCAAATATTCAGCTCACCATTCTATAGATCAAGATTTTTCACCTTCATTTTCTTTCATAGCTTGGTTCTTTTCTTTTTCTTCTAATTCAGGAAATTCGACTCGCATTATGGAATTGACAATATTTGGCAATATTAACAATGATGTTAATTTTGTCTCAATAATTTGTAGTGAAATTATGGTATACGAATTATAAAGATTATTTAGCAATCAAATGTATGTATTGGGTATATGCATAATTGCGTAGCAAAAATCCAGTACATTTCAAACGCAAAATATTTACCAAAAAAAAAGCTAAATCAACTAAATATGTTCCATTTCGCTCAATGACTTTCTGTCATTTCCCAACTCCCTATACGTCACCGATCTCGATGGATAATTTATCAAAATGTTATTCAACAAAATTTAATACATTTTTTTAAATAACATTTAATCTCACAGGCATTTATTTTGATCCTGAAGAACGGAAAAATGATATTTTATTTGAGGAAATTCGAGTCATTTGCTTTGTGGAAGTAAAATTTAATTGGGGAAATAAAATCCACCGATCTCGATGGATAATTTATCAAAATATTATTCAATAAAACTTAATACATTGTTTTCAATAAAATTTATTGTCCCAGCCATTTATTTTGATCCTGAAGAATGGAAAAATGATATTTTATTCCAGGAAATTCGAGTCATTTGCTTTGTGGAAGTAAAATTTAATTGGGAAAATAAAACATGATGCAATTATTTTGAATTGAAATTCAAGTAATTCTTTTTGGATTGATAACATTCTACCAACGAAAGAATTTCGTTCAGTTGCGAAGCTGTCCGGGTGTGAAGAAGTGAAAGAGAGAAAAGGATGCATATATTCGCGAAACGAAAGCTCACAGACTTCGGAACATATTTTACGTATAGTGGATTTATATCTTTGACGTATGGACTGCGGCTGCTCTTCTTACACGATTCAAGGAAAATTCGAGGCAATAAAATGAGTCGAAATATCCACGACTTCATTTCTCGCTTTCTCTCTCTCTCTCTCTCTCTCTCTCTCTCTCTCTCTCTCTCTCTCTCTCTCTCTCTCTCTCTCTCGGTGTATTGCGTCGAATAACAATGTGGCCGTGTTCGTTGTGTATTAAGATTTACGCATATTCGAGGAGAGTGCATCAGCCTCGCGAGCTTTACCTTAATGTGTTTTATCATCAGTACCAGAATATCTCTGGCGTATCAACATGACTGTTCGTTATCGAATGTGTACGTAAGTCCGTGTGTATATGTGTGTTGTGTGTACGTATGGAATATATCAACGAAAACTCAACGCAATATCCGGCGAAACATTTATACTATTTTTAGCACATGCACCGCACGTGGATAAATTAAATATGAATTTCCGATGCAGTTGTTCGACTATTTAGTTTTATCATTTTTATTGATTGATTTTTATCGTGATCGTCGAACCGGATGCACTCACAATAATTTAATTGTAAAGTATTTATTCTTTTTCAAACTTTAATCTCTAATTTTCCCTCAAACTTTTTTCCGTGTTGATCTTTTATTTTCAAACCTCTAGTTCTCGAGTTACAACGTATTTTCGTAAACCACACGGCTGTACTGAAAGCCGAATTACTTGGTGGAAAAAAAGTAGAAAAAAATACTTTTCGGCGATAAATTGGAGGTGGTTTTCGGCCCTTTCGAACCCTCCAAGAAGAAAATCCTATCGCCATTAAAAAAAACGGAACGAGAGTTTGTGAGAGTAAGAAAATAATTTAAAAAAAAACAATTATGTTCAAAGACACCTAATGAGTAAAAAAAAATCAATAGAAAATAAGAAAAAGTGCAATAAACCTTGTTTATTTTAATATTTGAAATGCTACCTTCAACATTCCTCTGCGTCTTTTTTGGCTACAAGTTGCAATATTTTGTCTCGCCGGAAAATAAAAAAAATTCTATACTTTTTGCTGGTGGCGACTACTTTTTCGAAAATCTTCTTTTGTTCGAAATAATTCGTGACTCTCGTTTTCGTCGAGCAAAGACGAGAGTTGACAACGACATTCTCAGCGGCCCAATAAAGAAAGGAGTGCTTCAAGTCCCTTTCCTTGCTGTCCTGCGTTCATGTCCCCCGAGAACCTGTTCCCGTAGGAAGACCAGATTTATGTGCAAAACTCCCGTTCCAGCATATCCCCCTGTCCCTCTCCGCACACCAGCCCCTTCTCGGTGCTCACTCTGCTCCTATACTTTATCCTCCTTCGTTCTCTATATATCTCCTGTTTTCTCTCACTTTTGTTGCTAGCTCGTTCTTGCCGTTTGACAAAGATTCAGGGAGGGAGAGAAACGAGGATCCCTCAGGACACACCAAGCGAATAAAACTTGGCTTGATCCGAAGCGACGATCGATGAATCTGCATGTCCGTTTCGCTCCCGTTTCTTTTTTCATCTCTCCGATCAAGGCTGAGAAAAACTTCGACAGATTAACATCGTTGTTTTATGGAAAAAGAAAATCTTAATGACGAATAATCACTTAGTCTTGAAGTATTTCATTATTTTATTTGTTTATATTTATTTGTTAATCTTTCTTATTTATTTTTGAATTTTTTACGTATCAATTTATTTAGTTTGTTTGGGTTTGTTTGGGTAAAAAAAAACTTCGATAGATTAATATCGTTGTTTTATGGAATAAGAAAATCTTAAAGTTGAATAATCAATTAGTCTTGAAGTATTCTATTATTTTATTTGTTTATATTTATTTGTTAATATTTCTTATTTATTTTTGGATTTTTTCTATTTAGGTATTAATTTATCCTATTTATTTTTGTATTTCTTCTATTTATTTATTAATCTTTGCTATTTATTATTGTATTCTTGCTATATATTTATTAATCTTTTCTAATTATTTTTGTTCTTTTTCTATTCATTTATTTATCTTTTTTATTTATTTTTGTATTTTTTCTATTCATTTACTTAGCTTTTCGATTTACTTTTGCATTTTACTAATTTTTTACAAATCTTTCCTACTTATTTTGGTATTTTTCCTATTCATGTATTAATTCTTGCTATTTATTTTTGTATTTCTTTGATTTATTTATCAATCTTTACTATACATTATTGTATTCTTGCTACCTTTTTGTAAATCTTTTCTAATTATTTTCGTTCTTTTTCTATCCATTTATTTATCTTTTCTATTTATTTTTGTATTCTTTCGTATCTTTATTAATCTTGTCGCTTTATCTTTGTATTTTTTCTATTCATTTTCGTATCCTTCCCACTTACTTTCTTATCTCCATTATTGATTAATTAATTTTTTAATTTATTTCCCAATACCTTCCTACTCATCATTCACCTCACCAACTTTTCCACTCCCATTTAATCTTTTTGCACGTCTCTCGATTTTCGCAAAATTCAATACCGCTATTCCTCTCACACTTCGTTCGATATGAAAACTTCGATGGCTCGAACTTCGGGAAAGGCAAATAAAAAAATGGACGATTCCTTTCCGAGCCGAAGTAATTAAATTCAAGACTTATTTTAATTAAAAAAAAAAAACAAATCCATATCTACATCGTCGTGTGCTTCGGTATCCATTACGAGAGCAGCCCAGTGATCGTTCGAAACAATGGTTGATGAAAGTATTGAAATAGATGGGGCGTTAAATAATTCACTGCAAGTCGATAACTCTTGCTACCCACCGTACGTACAGTATCCCATTACCGCGAGCTTGACTAAATTTCCAAACAATAACTCCTCGAGGCAGTTTGGTGGATGAAATATTCAACGTGTTCCCAGCGAATGGGGAATATTTCGACTCGGTGAACATATACATATATATCCTTCTCACTCATCTTTCTCTCGTACAGAAGAACACCCGCTTTTATTTCGTCTTCTCGTTTTTCCCTGATCTCCGCGCAATACTACGCATATATATATATATATATATATATGTGTGTATATATATAGACTGGTGTACACACTTATCGCGTTTGGTCTGTGTGTCTCCTTGCGTTACTCACGAGAATCCGCGAACACGAGAAATTGATCTCATCCACTTACTAGCGAAGGCCCTAATGTTCATGAAAGCATAATGTTGTCTTGCGACGGTAAGCGTTCGCGTATATGTACACGATGGATGTACGTATATGTATACGGAGGGTGTACAAGGCATATATATGGCTCAACAGTGGGTTGTGACCTCATGAAATTTATTCTCCGGCAAAATTGTGGATACGGCCATTTACTGTACTCGTACATTCATACACACACACACACACGTACATACAATCATATGTATATATATTATTTGTATATAGGACGTTTCGCCCAAACCGAAATTATTTTGGGTGCAATAATTTTCCCGAAGATAATAACGATGGACGCAAAATTAGGACAAGAACCGCCAAACGTAAGATTTTTTTTTTTCTCCACGAGACTTTTCGCAATTTACGAACAGGCCGAAAATTTGGCTCGGGTTAAGAACGTTGAGCTTTGTGTTGAATGACCCATAGATGCGAGCGCTAAATCGAGATAAATAAGGCAAGAGAGAGAGAGAGAGTGATACGATACGTGGGTGTATATTGCACAGACTTAAGGAATCGGAAATACCAGGCTGGTGAACTTGGATGAAGTGAATATAATCCAATGTTACATATCAGACGACAAGCTCGAGAGTGCGAAGGTGGCGTGTCGTCCAATGAACACGGTTTCTGTCTTAAAGTCCTCAATGATTCAGTGATCCCCAACCGCGAATGCGTGTGTCTTGCACGAACTGTATGGATCGCCGTTTCTCACCAATCTATTATATATATATATATATATATATATATATATATATATATATGCATATATGTGTGTGTGCACGTATAGGGAATTGTGCAGAATCTAAAACGAATGGAGAACACCCGTTAATCTCGTTGCCGGTTCTATTAAATTCGACATTCAATCTTTTTGCAAAAATCTCGCTAATTCGTGAATCACAATATAAAACGCTTGGCAGTGAATTTCCGATACTCACCAATTTTTAATAGATATATATAAATAACTATGTATAATTTGAAATGAATAATGAATTTTTCCGCTTCGCTTCCGAAATTCCACTTCCGCAAGAATCTTAACAAAAATGATAAATCGCTATGTACAATTTATAATCCATAATGAATCTTTCATCTCATTTCTGGTTCGCTTCCGAAATTCGACTTCCGCAAGAAACTTAACGAGCATTTATTTACCAAAAATCCCCCAACATCATAAATCCAAAAACGCCGGATCGCTAAATCGTAAATCGCTATTTACAATTTGAAATCAATAATGAATCTTTCATCTTGTTTCTGGTTCACTTCAGAAATTCGACTTACGCTAGGAACTTAACGAGTATTTATTTTACCAAGAATCCCCCAATATCATAAATCCGAAAACGCTGAATAGCTAAATCGTAAAGAGCAATATAAAACGCTTGACAGTGAATTTCCGAACTTCATTAATTTTTAATAAATAAATATATAAATGGTATTTATATCAATATATAATGAATTTTTTTATCTTGTTTACGATTTGCTTTTCGAAATTCGACTTTCGCAGGTAACTTAACAAGCATTTATTTTACTAAAAATTTCCCAAAATCATAAATCCGAAAACACTCTCGAATTTCCAAATTTTTACAAAAGAGAGCTCATTTTTTTTCAAGAAACTACCAGAAATAGTTAATTTTCCCCTAGGCCTCACCGCAACTAGCCGCATCCCTTCTTTCGCGCTAATTTATATTTCTTTTTTTTTCTGAGTTCCTTTCGACGCTCATCGTAGTTGCGCGTATATTCATCGTGGAGGCAGAATGAGAATTTCTCCGTCCTCGTCTCCTTATCTCTCGAGGCGCGTATAAGAGGCATCGCCTCGTGCATACGGATCATTTCTTCTCGTTCTCTCACTAAACTGGCGGCGTTCCAATAATTAGTCCCCTGTAAGGAAAAAAAGCAATACTTTTCACAAAAAAAAAGAAGAAAAGCGAATTTGACGATTCGCGAGTAATTGAGGTGGAAAGAATGCTCTATGGGGAAAAAAAACATTTTCATTTCGAACGTGGCAAATGAGAGCTCCGATTGGATTAAGCCCAAAATATCGAACAAATTGTTATTGAAATTTGCGCGATGCAGCGATCGCAGCGATACTTCAAATCCATATATATATATATATATATATATTTATGTATATATCGCACCCCGTTACAATCTGTACACGTATACAGCTGCAATCGTACAACATTCGCGGTATACTAGGTTTTCATGACGGCGATAAATCTTTAAACCCGTCGGGCGGTAACTCGCAGAATCGTTGCCGGTTTATACACCTACATATATATATATATATATATATATATATATCGTCAAACATCGCTGCGGAACTTTATACGTCCGATATATATTTATATGTATTGTATGCTTTCTGTATGATACAAAAGTTCTAATTTTCCTGTTGAATTCCAAGCACGCGCGTAACACTTAAGAATATCGCGAAGATACATATATACATTTTCGTACGTGGACGTGCATGTCCACAAATACATAAAATATATACATATATGTATATATATATACATACAGAATAAGTACGTTTATTTGTATATGATCTTGCCACATATGCAGTTTATATTCGCATATGCATGTACGCTCGACGAGACAATATCAGAAGGAACCCAAAGAATTCTTTAAAAAAAAAGAAGAAAAAAGCCCAGACGGAGCTGAAGTGCATTTTATATCGGTGTGTGACGCCTTTCACGAAAAATTACTGAGCGAAAGGTTCCCAGGATTGAGCTCGAATGTTCGAACTGGGATACACGGGGTACATACGTGCACATACTGACGCACCCATATATATATATATATATATATATATATATATGTGTGTACATTAAGTTATGTATTTGCATGTATACTTGAACCGTACGATTTGAAAGTAAACATCGATAGTGCGTGTGTAGTGACATCTCATTTAATAGGCAAGGCATTCTCGCCCATGTAACGGCATGAATTAGAACGACTCTAACGATGAGATGGTAATAACAATGAGTTTTGTTCTATTCGTCGATTAACTTGCTATACATAAATAATAGATGTGTGTGTGTGTGTGTGGGTGTGTATTTTTTTTAATTTGAGGACGGGCAGTAGCTTGGAGCTATTTTTATCACTGGCAATACCAATCATTTTCACGATCCATAGGCGAAACGCAAACTCAACTGTCATCGGATCATCAGCCCTGACGCTCTGGTGAGATGAATTTCTCGATGGGAATTTCGCGATCCCGTACCTGTGATTACAAATCGACGCTTCTTACCGTACGGTGTATAACTCGGATGGTGTATGGAGAGAAAAAGAGAGAGAGAGAGAGAGTAAGGTTTACAGACGATGTATAAAAAGAGATAAGAATACGGTGAGCGTGTAAAATGGATAAAGGAACAAGACGAAGACGAGACGCGAGTTGGCACGATTAACGATTCCGCACGCGATACGTGGACGCGTGACCTGGACGGTTCCCACGCGACCGGCGACACGCGGAACCCGACAGTACGCGTGTGATATCGATGTGACGTGTCAAATACGTGATCATACGCTCTAATGCACGCACGCTGCGACGGCCTCGGAGCCGATCGAGATAAGGGAGGTGGTAAAATAACACTTTGGAAATTACGATGCTAACTCGATGTCATCATAACTCTGAGCATATGTATATATATATGTATAAGTCGCGTACTTTTCTCCACGCATTTGCGCCGTTGTCCCGAATACCGATAAGCACATTCCCTGGCGAAATATATTACCTGGCCATTCTTCTGGTCTTTCCCAGATCTCCCCACCTTGCCTTTCCTCCCCATCGTGGAAAACATCGTATCGGTCGCAGTCGAACAAAGTTCACGATTCCCTTATTTATTTATTTATTTTCTTATTTTATTTTTTATTTATTTCCTACTCTATCTTCATCTTTATTTGTTTCCTTTCTTATTTATATCCTTATTTATTCTCTATTTTATTTGTATCCTCATTGATATATTTCCCTATTTAATTTCTTCTCTTTCGCAAAACTCTCGTTCCCCTCGTCGGGAGTTGAGACAAAATTGTGACGCGAGTAGAAATGGCCGAGACTTGAGGAAAAATGGAGCTACTTGGAACCAATACAAGCTGAGTAATTTCGTCTCTATCTATTTTTTTTAACGTTTTCTTATTTATTTATTTCCTTATTTATTCTCCAATTTATTTGAATCCTTATTCATTTATTTCCTTGTTTATTTCCTACTTTATTTTAATCTTTCTTTATTTCCCTATTTTATTTCTTCTCGTTCAGAAAGCCCTCGTTCCACTCGTCTGGGGTTGAAACGAAATTCTGACGCGAGTAGAAATGGCCGGGATTTGAAGAAAAATGGAGCTACTTGTAATCAATACAAACTGAATAATTTCGTCTCTGTATATTTTTTTAACGTTTTCTTATTTATTTATTTCCTTATTTATTCTCCAATTTATTTGAATCCTTATTCATTTATTTTCCTATTTAATTTCTTATATATTCATTTCCTTATTTATTCCCTATTTTATTTTGATCTTTATTTATTTATTTCCCTATTTTACTTCTTCTCATTCACAAAGCCCTCGTCCTGCTCGTCTGAGTTGAGACGAAATTCTGACGCGAGCAAAAATGGCCGAGACTTGGGAAAAAATAGAGCTACTTGTCGTCAATGATTAATCCTATCCCTGTCATTTTCTTACGCTTTTTTTTTCAAATTTAACATTGACATAAAAGTATCATGATTGAAATCCTCGAGCATGCGATGAAAATTACATCGCAAATCATTTAACGTGCATATTCGAGCGTGTGTGCGGCTATATCGAAAAAGTCAATCGGCAATGATCTACGACAGATCTCGTAAAGATTTATACCAATGATGATAGCGCATTTATGCTCGTTTAAATTGCGTCCCGACGATAATATCGAGTGAAACGAATGGAAACTCCGCTACGAATGTCATCATAATTTTTCCCATAATCGAAGCGCTTAATCGCCCGATCCTCGAATCATCACTGTTGTCGTCATCGCGCGCCATCGTATGTCGTTACTCGTATCGATGTATATAATGCCGCATTTGCTTTTTTTTTTCATCTTTCCGCGCTAACGATGTTTTTGTCCGTCGCATTTGTCGTTGCGAGCCGTGTCACATGTGTACGTATATATTTATGACTTGACGTTGTGTCATTGATTCTAATCGAGCTTCCGTCACGCCTCGATTAATCAACGAAGATTGCGCGGGAGTACATTTTATTTTTCCACACGATTCCCGATCCGCGCAAAACAGTCAGTTTTCTGAAGTAAACTAAAAATTCCATTAGCGAAAAAACTCAAATTTGATTTTATTCTAACAGTAGCATCACGTTCGCTCTCCAAACATTGTTACGTGAACCAAAATTCAGGTCTTTTTGTAATTGTACCGCTCTTCGTAGCCGACTTACTGTAGGAACCTCGACCGATTTTTCTCTAGTCCAATTTACGTCATCGTTGAAAGAAAAAAATGTCGACGATTCCGCGCTGAAAAAAGACGCGGACGCGGGAGACGAAACGACAGCGTATATTTACATCTATATAGATTACCATATTTTTTCTTTTTTTTTTTTATTGCCAAGAGAGGAAGAGAAAAAAAAATAAGAAAAAAATTTAGACAAGCGTGGTATCAGGCTACGTGTGCGCCAGCATTCCATCATGCTCGCGTTTCCCAGATCGAAATAATGTTATGCGCCTCTCTTATGATCGTAAATATTAAGAGTCCACATGCGGTTACCGGTGTAGACCGGTAGCCACATTTACATAATACTTCACCATATATATATATATATATATATATATATATATATACCTGTATACAGATACGTGCATAAATGTGTACCAGAGGCGATATAACAAAGTCTCGGACCTGACGACGAGCGGCAGTCCGTTAGGAATCCGCGTGCGGTATGGCACCCACTCATCCAGATATACAGCAAGCAGCAACTCATATAATTCGTTATTACCATCAGCATGAGCTACGAAAACGGAATACGAAATGATCCCGAGCCTCCTCACACACGTCAAATGCCTACGTGCACGTATATTTTTGTATAAGAATCATATACGTCGTGTGTGTATTGCTGTCATGAAAAATGTATATGCACTTCGTATACAAACTGCTCATATTATCATTTTTATTATTAAACGCGACCTTTTTACTCCGTACGAGAAATATGGACGATTTATGTTCTGGCTGAGAGAAAAGAAAATGGATTTGCGAGTCGCCGGCTTCGAGGTTTGAACTTCAAATACAACATAGACATTTGGTACGTATATATATATATTCATAGGAGAAAAGGTCATTTTGAAGAAAGTCCTGTCCCTAGAATTAATTATTTGCTTAACGGATGCGGATGAATTTGGGGCTCCAACAAGTCGATTTTCAAAAAAAAATTCTGATTAGAGTTTTAGAATCACGAAGTTAGGATTTTACACATAATGAAAACATAGTATTTATAAGTTTGAATTTTATTTTTATTGAAAAGTATTGATAAACTACGAAGTTAATATTATTTAAATAAGGAGCCGCCGTTGCTACATACCCCCTCTCAAGATTTTCGAGCCGCACTCAACCCGCAAAATAAAGGCCTTCTTCCCGGAGCAGAAATCGGCGATAGTGGATTATCGGGTACCTAAACGGGGATACAATGTTGGAAAAACCAATAGGGGATAGGTGTACGAGATGATCCCCCTAAGGGAGAATGCTCGTAATTTCAAAGATATTCAACATAATTAAGATCTAAAAGCGTTTAGACACGTATATTTACAGGCATATTTGTCTATCTTACGATTGGCATATGCGAAACATTCAATTTCTGAGGATTTCAATAAAAATATTTTCGTTCTTTGAAACCTGACATAAGGATCATCTTGCCCCATTTTGGGATTTTTTAAAATTTTGAACAAATTAGGTGAATATAAATAAAAATTTGTAAAAATAAATATTATAAGTTTTATCTCACCCAACTAGAATTAAACTAAACCAGTCTTCTACATCCAATCTTAAATTACTTAGGTATATAAATTATTCTTTGTGATATCAATTGTACATTCATAATATAGTTTGAACATAAATAGACAATCTTTTTATATAATCAAGACAACAAACTTTTATAATCAACATCACATGTTGAAAAAAAATTCTTCATCGAACAATCTAAAAAAATTAACCAATTTACATTTATTTAAATTTACTATTTATTTTATTTAAATTAAATCTTACGTATTTATTTATTACCAATATATTATTTGATTTAAATTAAATTCAGTTTTTATTTATTTAAATTGTTTATTTAAAAATAAACCACCTTTTGTAATTACGCTGCATCACCTTTAACAAAAATAAAGTAAGTACGTTATTTGTTTACAAGATGATCCCTGGGGATCATCTTGTACACCCAGAAGGGAATCATCTTGCCCCAAACTCAACTTTTTTCATTTATTGCTCGATAGCATGACCTATAAGTATTCCACTGTTACCACGCCAACCAAAAAACCAAATTGAGCATATTATAAAGCCACAAACATAACAATGATTGCAACTGACAGTATATAATAAAAGTTCCCTAAGCTTAAAGTCAACGTTACCTTAGATCAACAACTCACAATTTTAATTTTTTTCCGTCAAAACAAGTGCGTCGCTCATACCGCCATCATGACTAGACTAGCGGGGGGGGGGGGGGGCGAACGCTATGTTTTATCAAAGAATACCACTAGATAACGTTAATAGTTTCGTCGTAATTGAAAATGATCATCTTACCCCATGGGATCAACTCGTACACCTTTGCCCTACGTTAGGGCCTCCGATGAACCTCCCGAATGTCAGAAACTGGACATTGTAACTTAAAGAAGGCCAATGCAGAGCGCAACTGAACCTACGAAACCCCAGGTGGGCCTACTTCGAGCACTCCCGCAAAACCTACTGCCCCCCCCCCCCCCTTCGGCCTACTGTAGGCGCATTGTAGACCCTCCGGACTCTCTATTTAGCGAAATTCTATTTATTTCGTCATCGAACGGGTTACCGATCAGGCCACAGTGGAGTGTCGATGGGGGAGATATCGAATTTGGGCTGAAAGCAGGTTAGGTGGGATCGAGGCAACGGGCTTGAGATCGAAAGCAGGTTAAAGGGGCCTGTGTCTGCACGTTTCACCAAAACTGGGGGTCAAAAGAAGATTTGAAAGGACTAACAAAGGCTGCACTGTACCAAATGTAGGCCTCTTCATGGCACTGAACTCGACAAATAGGGTTTGGTAGATTCAACGGAGCCTGGCGGCTTGTGTATTACAAAAGAAATTGGTCCTGCGAGTGTTCAGAGGAGGCTATACATTTTGACTCAGGTATAGCCATTCGCCGTAGACATTTCTGCCAACAAAGGTGATCTGAAATGAAAAATTAAAAAATGTACTTCAAGTAGTAGTAATAAAACCGACGTATGACCAGATACTTTTTTTTTAATTTTGCAAATTACAAAAATTGCCAGTTGCGGAAAAAAGTTCAATTGTCGACACAAAAAACAACTTTAATCATTAGTTATATACAAATGAATGAGTATGTGAAAAAATCCTTTGGTCGTACAATAGGAAATCATAAAAATCGTAATAATTCTGTAAATTTTTTATATTTTTACAAAACCTTCGCTACAAATTAAAGTTAAAACCCTAGGCTATAAAACTATACCCCAAAGAAATCAAATTTTTTTTTACACTTCAAGCTTATGTAGAACTCTACAAACAATTAAGGCTCATCGTCGAAACAGCCAGATGTACTGACAGCCAAAATTACATAAATACAATATAACGGTTTAAAAATGTTTTTTTCCTGCATACACCTACGTGGATATATATATATATATATATATATATATATGCATATCTGTATGAATTTATATGTGCATCAAAGAAGTCGAGCACTTAGTTCGTCTTCTTTTCTCACAAACTCCGGATCGTTAGCGTACGTTTCAGTTTGTTTCATACGCGAACTCATCTCGTTCTGTTCTTCTCCCTCTGTCTCTCCTTCTCTCGCTCTTTCTCTCTCTCTCTCTCGCTCTCTCTCTCTCTCTCTCTCTCTCTCTCTCTCTCTCTCTCTCTCTCTCTCTCTCTCTCTCTCTCTCTCTCTCTCTCTCTCTCTCTCACTCTCTCTCGCTCTCTGTCGTCGATTCCCCCGCGTGTGCGTGCTGAAACCGTCGTGATCGAGCGTGCGACGTGTCCGCGTGAAATCAGGTTCGATAAATCGAGAAGTAAATGGATCCGGAATACAAATAACCAAGACGTGACCTCGAGCAAATCGTGAACGAGCTCGTCGTTCGTTGTCTTCGTCGGTGGCTCTACACCGCAAGCGTGCTCGTTGAACGCGACATTGAAAGGAATGTAAATCCACATAGAAACACACAAACACACACGCACACACTCACACATAAAACATCCATAGCTTTATACATATATGCAGAAGGGGTTATGGGAGATTTTCTCGGGACCCAGTTTTTCGATCACGTATTTATACCGGCGATTTGTAATTGTATTTTTCAGCCGATCCACCACCTGTCTTCGTCTCACGATGATCGCGCACCTTGGGAACATTGAATTTGGTGTCTCTGACGTTTCTCTCGAGACGGAAAGTAACCGGTACTTGACCCGATTGCGATCATTTGTAAGTTCATCGAATATCTTTGCCGCAGAGGATCGTTGTTGGAGGCGATTGCCACGTGGTGAAGCCAATGAGACACATTGTGCAGGCTATGACGAACCATTGGCAGCTGGTCCTTCGAATGTCCTTGGGTACCTTGACGAACCGATGGCTTCTTGACTTTTAACCCATACCCGTGCAGAAATATTGTCATGGATACAGTCTGATTCGGACTAGGATCCTGGTTTCTCTATCGGAATCCAGTCGGACATTGGATCGTATCCGAGAGCGAAATGTAACGCTCGCAAATCAGATTCCAGTCAGGATCCTAATCCGGAACTATTAAGGACTCTAGTCAGAATCCAAATAGAAACTTTGCTTAGGATCCAGGATAGAATTTCGAACTTCTAGAACAAGATCTAGTTCGATATCGAATCGGATCCTAGGGATAAATCTAAAAATCACCAGGAGATACCGATCCGTATCAGCTGGAGACGCTGGACGTTTTCTGAAATCATTTATTCAAGGATCTGAAAAAGATTAGGTAAAAATTAGCGCTACAGTATGACTGTCAAAACTTCTATATTTTAATAAAAGAATTTCGAAAAAAATTCTTTACATTTAATAAAAATTTATGAAAAAAAACAATATATAGACCTTGAAAGACTTATATTTCCTGGAGAAAAGTGATATAGGTTATTTATTCTAAGTAATTATATTTAAATTAAATGGAGATCGTTCAAACTAAGAAAATATGTATTTAGTTTTTTAAGAAAAATGTATTTAATACGTATTTGAAATACGTTTTAGAAATTCTTGCCAAAACGTCTTCGCCCCGATGAGGATGCCCCTTTTAGGGAATCCGTATCATATGCCGATCGGGATCTGCTCGAAACTTAGGTATCCCTAAGAAATTTCTGCACGAGTACTTGTCACTTCACCTAAGTCCCTAGAGGGCATCCTGAAATGTTACACGCCGCCATTCGTTTTCTAATACATCCGACTGTATCTTTACTGAGTTTCAAGTGTATTTACCATGAGAAACTCAGTAAACCTACCGCCCGCTCGATAGTCGGCCCGCAATCTAAGCGTCCACTCATCCAAGTATCGGCCCAATTCGACGCTGCTTACCATGGGAGATTTCTGAAGACACCCACCTATATTCGTCCCGATACATCCGGGTCTTCAACTTCCCACCTTCCCCGTGCAGAAATCGAGTTCGGGCTTTGATCGGGCCCATCTTTATTTTCCCTAACTTTATTGAGGCCCTAATCTGGAAGCCTCACATAGGCCATCAATGGCCGGTCGCACTTTGCTACCGAGGGCCATTGAAGGCAAAATAACCAGGGCCCTTAAAATTGCCTCAACGGTGAGGTATAAAAATTACTGCAGCTATATGCGGACGTGCGTGTGTGTATGCACTATGAAAAAAAGTGTTATTTTAATACAATTGAGGCTTAGAATTGTCGCATATTTTGGCATGTTTGATCCCGCGTTGTTCCAATGAACGCACTGCATGTGTGTTGCTTCAAAGCATCATAGCTCGTCTACTAAACGCATAGTTTAATTATTATATTTAATCAATCTCGATAATTATTACACCGCGAATTCTTTAGTCAAGCAATTTATACTGATTTGCCCGTACAATAGGAAAGTCTAGTAGTATTGGGGAAATCGCTACTAGGGAATCTACAAGTACACCCCTTAAAGGCCTTCACTTGGCCTCCATACTTAGATCATAGTTTTAGTCAATTTACCTACCCTACCATTGCCTAATAGGGGCCCGGTCCAGCTCTTTTACAGAAAACCCTACTATGGAATACACAAATCATCCATTGAAGGCCCCAAATTGTATTAGGTATACCCTACCAATTTTCCGCACGGGTCATCATTCCCATATCCACTTTTCCATTCCCATCTCCAGCAATCCGGATCCAAACGAAACGAGGACAATATTCGATAGAAGGTATATCCATCAGGATCCTCGCGAACTACGCGTACAACCTTTGATTCGCCAGTGGGGAATCGTGTCACGAGCAATCGACCGATTTCTTAGCAATCTACGACGCGTGTCCCTCGGCGCTGTGTGCCCCATCGCAGTAGTCGATCTCTATCGTGGCGATCAAAATGGCGATGTCCGGAGAAGGACGCCGGGAGAGCGGGGTATGAGCAAAGCGTCAAAGGAGCGTAGCACACATACACACACACACAGACACACAAATATATATATAGGAGGACCACCAAGGTCGCGGTAAGCGAGTATCACGCCGGTGTCAATTAATGAGCCGGTGGGGACGTCGCCGCGCGTTGTCCCTTCTTGGACCTTCTCATCCTCGTCTCACAGTTCGCCAGTCGTATTTTCTCTATACAGTTATAAACTGTCGTACGTGGCTCTTGGTGTGCGTTTCTGCATTGTGCATTTGTACACGGCAGCCAGACGAATACGAGACCCGACGAAAAGAGTCTCGCGATCGAGGAGTATGTAGGAGCCAACAAAAGATTGCCTCCACCAAAGATCGATCAACGAGAAGAACCAAATAAGAGAGAGAAAGTTAGAGCCAGGGCGAGGACAAGAGAGAGAGAGAGAGAGAAAGAGAGAGAGAGAGAGAGAGAGAGAGAGAGAAAGGGACGCCTGCTCTGGCTCTTCTCTACTCATCGGAGGGACTCGTGAAGGGTTTTGTCGCTTGATTCTTGGTAGTCTACCATAGTAAATACATAATATGCACATAAAGGGGAACCAGCGCGATCTAAATGATCAAGCAAAATCTTCACTCGCCTACCCCTCTCTCTCTCTCTCTCTCTCTCTCTCCTCTCGCTCTCTTGATTTCTTGACTCTACTCTCGGTGGGTGGCGCCTTTACTGTTTCAGTCTTGTGTTGCTCTCTTCTCGCAGGGTCCCTTGAATTATGCCCATCTCCCGTCAGAGGAAATACTTCTCTCTCTTTCTCCATACGCGTTCTTTTTCTCCGCGTTGCCCTATCAGGCATCAGAATCAACGAATAATTATTGCCCTCTCGCCCCTCTATGCCTCTAGAGCTTCCTCTCTTTCTTTTCTCAATGAGATACGAGAGATTTGCTTCCTTTGGCAAATTATACGAAAGGCTACCGGTGTTTTCTCACGGCGCGCACGTCAAACTTCATACTTGCTTCGGTGGACCGCGATCGAAGACGGTGAACCAAAAAGAACGAGGAAAACCTTCGCGTTTAATAAAAAGAAATTGATTGTTCCTGAAATGTGCTCAGGCTTTTCAAGCTGATTTCATGGTTTTGAATTTAATTGTATTTTTTGACGATTCGATTTGATGGAGCTAGGAGGTTGAAAGTCGTTCATCAAAGTGCTTGCGTATGCGTGTATATATGTGACTATATGTGGCACACTGGGAGGTTTTAAAAGGATCGAAATAAAGACGATGAAGCAACGAGCTCCGGGCGACGATGACGCGGTACAAGATCAAGGGATACTGTGTGTTCCAGCGCTCCGCAATCTTGAAATCGCTCGCCTCACAACGATCCTGCGAATAAGGGAGTACATATACAGGATCTTGAGGTTCGCGCGCGTCTGTTCCTCTTTCTCTCTCTCTCTCTCTCTCTCTCTCTCTCTCTCTCTCTCTGGTTCTCTCTTCCTGGCCTGTTCGCTATCTCTTTCCTTTTACCAGATTATAGTTGTCCGTTGGACGTGCATTCTGCCGCTTTGTTTTTGCCTACGCGTCGAAGGGACCACCATCGAGATGAAGCTGTCTCTTCTCCCCTCCTCGGTTGACTCTTTCTCTCTCCCTCTCTCTCTCTCTCTCTCTCTCTCTCTCTCTCTCTGTCTTTCTCTTTCTCTCTCTCCCTCGCTCTGTCAATCGGGCGCGCTCCCCGATTATTTTCTCCTTTCGTGAGATATGCCCCGACCGCCTTTGGACACTCCGCCGTTGGTTTTTCGTCCATGGCGAACATAGCAAAATGAATCTGTCATCGCGGTGAACGGTATGATTGAGAATGCCACGGCCAGTAGTCTTCGAAATTTGAATTTTCCAATCCAAAAGATGAATTTCCCGTTGTACTCCATTTGCCGAGAGTCTTCCAAGCGCAAGTCTCGATATTCTTGTCCTACGAAGAAAGTAGAGTACAAGAAGTTTGTTCGGAACGAATGGAGAGCTGCCCGCGGCGGGCATCGTTCGAATTATTGACGTTGATTCGGACTGATAGGTTTTTAACGAATTAGCGAGAAAACAAGAGGGAAGATGCATGGGAATGAATTCCACCGAAGAAGGGAGGGAGGAGAAGAAAACGGAAGCTTAATGGGTTATATACGGTCGAGTGTTGATGAGACTTGGACAGCACTCGGATCGACGATCGCCAGAGTCTGTCAAGAGCATCAGCAGGAGTCAAGAGAATACGAGGGACAGAGAAAGAGAGGAAGAGGCTTCGGAGGCCCACGAGGACTTTTTACACGACGTGCCAGTAATTTACAGTCGTCCATTCAGCCATACATGGAGGCTTCGATCGGTGGCCTCGTCGATACGTCAAATTAGCCCATATATCATGACTTCTTTACCGCTCCCAATCGATTTATGTTCACGTGCATAATATAAATTATTAAATAACTGCTGCACGCCCCTGTCTTATACTCCGTATACTCGCGATATATAAATAAAGATCCTCGTACCTTATATTCTATTTGTGGTACATCTGCATATTACCAGCTCTGATTCTTCCTCACTCGGACAACATGTCACCGGTGCTTTATGTTTTGTCGCGCGATAAAATCATCCCGCACGCAATCGAAAAATTTAATTGAACGTACCCGAGGAATTTTTCGCTATCGATACATTTTAGTGCAACTCTCGAAGAATTTTATTGTATAAAAAAAAGTACGACAATTACATTTGTGGAGTTTATTAATTTAGATTAGGTGGTTCACAGCTTGTGTTCTCTTTTTGTATGACGAGATCCTTGTCATATGCAAGAGGCTTCTGGGATTCATTAAATACGAATTATCTTAACGTGCGCAGGTCCCTCGAAAAATCAGCGTGACTCCAAATCTTCCATAAATTGTATTTACGCATGAATTGGGGGGTTGTTGTTGGAAGTTCCGGAGCCAGCCACGCGCCGAACTCTACGGGGTATCTCTCT
>OZ010716.1:24550268-24598444 GCA_963932345.1 Ophion ventricosus
CTCTCTCTCTCTCTCTCTCTCTGTTTCTCCGGATCTCTATCTACGTGGCAATCGTCCTCTCTCCTGCTGCCCGTGCCACACAGATATATTTATACATGCACACGCACACATAGGTCAGTATAGGATTCCGCAGCTTCCGCAGTGCCATTTTCAACGGTGTTAAACCCCCTCCCACACCTCCTCAGTTTCCCTTTCCGGTAGCCTCGTTTATGACGTCATTGCCGCTTGCATGTTGTAGAACCGCAGGGGGCTTTCTTTTGCACCTAACGATTTCAAGCAACTCGAAGGTTCGCCGAAAAAAAAAATCGACCGCGGAGTTCGCGGGGTCGAGAAAGTGCGGGGCGAAGGGTTGACTTCTATGGACTGGCATAATTGATGTAGCCTAGATTTCGATGTAATATATATAGGATAGGGAGGGGCACGTTAGGCAAGTTTGGAATTATCGCCCTGTAATTTCTTAACAGACTGCCGTATAAAAATGAAACCTACTTTGATCATTAGGAAATTTATCTGGGAAAAAAGTCTGTAGACGAAATTCCGGTTATCCTTATTGTTTCACAGAGAATCGCTCTTAAATAACTACAGCCATATTTGCATCAGCCTGCCCCGATAGTGGGGTACGTTGAGCATGAGTATGAGGTAAGTTGGGCAAAGTAAGAATTGCATTAATAAATCTGACGTATACAACATGATTTGGTACAATGCAGTAATAAACCAACAGTTTCTTGTTAATTAGTGAGATTTTAAAACATTAACATTAATTGCAATGAACTTTGAAATATTTCTTCTCATATAATGTAGATTATTTAAATTCTTCTCATATAATGTAGAAGAAAATCTTTCAATGATGTTTTTTTTTTACTTTTGTGTGCAAAAATAATGAAACGTCCCGTGTTTCCATCTCGTGCGCCGCATGGCAGCGAGCAATGGCGTGAAGTGTTTCCCTCCCCCCATACCTCTCTTTGCGCCATTTAATGCACCCGCGTGCGGTGCTTAGTTTTTCAGATATTTCGATTGGCCAACTTACCCAACTGCTCAACATGCCCCTCCCTACCCTATACAGATAAAAGGCAACAATACATTTTCAGTATATTTATCAATATTTACTGAAGAATGTAATCTCCATCATTATTAATGACTTCTTCCAGTAGGGTGCAATCATTTATCACGTTAATTGATAATATAACGATCGAAATGATATTGTTCAGTAAGTATTAATAAATGTACTATAAATATATTTTATTTTCAAAGCAAACAAACCCAAACAAAAGTTTCCGGCAGAACTAGTATCTATTTGTCGTTATGTATAATAAAAAATACCGGAAAATTCCGCTTGACTTTGTTGGGTTTAAAAAGTAAAATATATTTATAATACATTTATTAATATTTTCGAAACAATATAATCTCCATTGTTATTTATGATCGCTTCCCAGCGGAAGGGGTAACCAATAGCGATGGAAATTCTATTGTCCAGCAAATATTAAGGTAGTAGTCTCGCCACAGTCACGTTGAAAAGTTTATTCCCCGTTCAATCGATGAAAGCTTCGAAATATCCTTATAATGTAGGTTGTACATCTTATCGGGACGTAAAAACTTATAAAGTAATGATGAAAATGCCGAATATAATGTTTACCCAATTTTGTATCAGACTATCCATTCCGGCTACTAATACGTAGATACACTCCGTATACGGATATGCACACACTACTGTAATCTAATTCTAGTCTGCTCCAGTCTCTTCGTGGCGCTAGCTTCCCTAGACATTGTATGATTTAAATCGCTATTTCTCTGAAACTAGATGGTCAAAATTCATGATTTTTTTTTACCCACTTCTTCATATGTTCCTCTGTAATTGTGATTTTTTTTTAATCTGATAAAAGTTTCGAAGTTATTGCGTGAATATGACATTTTCCACTGGTCCCCATAAGAACACGTGTAAAGCCATGAAATCTTTGATTGCCAATATCTCGAAAACCGAACGGTGAATCCTGTTGCAATTTTGCAGGTAATCATTCAATAGTGTCTTGAATGAGACCTCGAAACTAAAAAAAAATCTATAGAAAAACGCCTTGGCGAGACTACTACCTTAATAAATATACTGAAAATGTATTATTTTTTTTTAATGAAAAATCGAACAGAACTTTTCGGTAGACCTAATATATATTTTTTTTTTAATGAACAATCGAACAGAACTTTTCAGTAGACCTAATATTATTTTTTTGAATGAAAAATCGAACAGAACTTTTCGGTAGATCTAATATTCGTTCGGTTGCCATGAGGCTCCGTAGAAGAATGAAAGGAAAAAAACGCGAGAAGGAAAACCCCGGAGTAAGATACTCCAGTAGTGATGTGGCACAGTGAGCGTATCATGGGGGTACATAGGAAAAGCTAGACATCCCCCGGGGATCGTCGGTGCGCGTCTCTTATATGTATCCGGGATGAATCCGAGGCACACGCTCCGACTGCACTCTCGCTTGTCCTTCGCTTTGATTTATGTCCTTATAAATGACGTCACTCTTCGGTAACGTCCGGACTATACATGTATATATACATATATAAGGATAGGTGTATGTGTTCATATACGTATGGTATGTCGCCATCGCGGTTCTAAGGGAGCACCCCTTGTGTGCACAAAAGATCCACCGTCATATTATACCGGGCGTAGCGTATATAAATGACCGAAATTGGGACTTATTGTGTTTGTCATCGGAGGAATATCAGTACTGATTTATGATATCTGTGTGTAATATATATATATATATATATATATATATATATATAGATGTTTGATACGGCTAAGTCACATGTGTATAAATAAGGGTGAAAATTTTGTACGACCGGGATTTAAACGCCTAGGATGATAATAAATCAGCAAGGTGGAGTTTATCGCGTTGAATTTTTTTTTCTTTCCTAGTTTGGATTTTTGAACGCCATTGCCTTGGTACGTATTCCCAGGCAGTTCTGGTCAATGAATTCGAATGGTTTTTTCGTGCAAATGCACATGCGCAAAATGGTACTTATCAATGCTTCGGATACATTTTATTAAGTGGTTAATTAAATAGCGTATGGAATTAAACTTCTTGAGCCCGGTTTCTCTGCGCGATTATATTGTGTAACTCACCCCTTCGGGGCGTTTTCTCTCGCTGCTCGCTTCCTTCTCTATCCAGCCAAACGTCGAGCCCCTCTTTTTCATCCTGTATAAAGAACATTCAGGGAAGAGGAGAGGCCGGTGCATGAACAAGTGAAACAGAATTTAACGCGAGCGCTCGACTAAAATAATTGAATTTAATTTCACCGGCAGGGGGCGCGGAAGAGCAGCGGTGGAGTCTCCCTCTTGCTCTGCCTCTCTCTCTCTCTCTCTCTCTCTCTCTCTCTCTCTCTCTCTCTCTCTCTCTCTCTATCTCTCTCTCTCTCTCTCTGTCTTCCGATATTCGTCGAGAGGGCATTCTCGTACCTCTCTCGAGAACGTGGCAGAACGAATAGCACATCGAAGTTATAGGGAAATAACGACGATTTATATATATATATATGGCGGGGGGGTTTGTTCCAGAGGCTCAAGATCGATCGTCGGCCCATTATCTTATGATAATCCACGCGGCGCCGAGACTTCGAATTAATCGAGTACGTACAATTTCATAATGAGTCTGGAAGCGTCGAATTCTCGCGGGATTTACCCCAATCCTGCACTATACGCAATATAATATACATAGATACTCGAGAGCAATGGTGAGAAAGTGAGAGAGAGTGAGAGAGCGATAGCGCGAGGGTGAGAGGGACCGAGAATCGTCGATGAGTTTTACCGACGGGTTAAGAGGGAGCGCGTTGACGAGCGCGTTTCTGCGCTTCCGTTGGACTCATCTGCCTGCTAGTCCTGGTACTCGTAGCTGGTGCGTATAACTGGAATGACATAATTGAATAATATAACGGGTGTGACGGTAAAAGGGCGCGAATAACACCCTTACAGAATCCACTCGATGCGAATTCAAGTGAGAGAGAGAGAGAGAGAGAGAGAGAGAGAGGGAGGGAGAGAGAGAAGAGATGGATAAAAGCGAGCCGAACGAAGCACTGAAATTACAATAGTACTCGACAGATTTTGACATAATCGACGAATACCTCGGATGAATAATTGATCATCTTTTTCAGTCGAAATATTAATTTTTTTATTACTACTAAATTAACGTGGTTGAAGTTTGCATCGTTGGAATGCAATGACAATTACTTTTTTTTATTGCTCAAATTCTTTCTGGCAGACTTAATCTGGCTTCTGATTAAGTCAGACTGGATCTGGCAGCCTTATTTCTGACTTCTGATTAAGGCGAAAATTAGATGATTTTTTGGATTTTTTTTAATTGTAAAAAACGGAAACTTCCGTAACTCTGAGAATAATTTACTCATATTTTCATACATCTCTGGTAATTTTTTCAAATGATTTCATGCATTAATTAAGGTGTAATCCGCTGTGTCCCTTGGCGTGTCCTCATCGTCGTTGTCGATTTGCGGGAATTGTGCCGCTCTCAATTCGCATCTGAAATAGTCGAACAAATTTTTATACATTCTTAAGATATTTTTTAAGAACATGAACCTAAATTTTGAAAAAAAAAATCGAGAATTGAATGTTGGAACGTGTTTGAAAAAAAATGATCGATTTTTAGAATTTTTTCCCCCGGCATTTTGTAATAATAAATATGTTTTATATTTCCAACTTCCGGTTCATGTTTTAATAAATTATATTATGTAAACGTGTTTCAAATTTGAAGATGATCCATCAATTAGTTTTCGAATTATGATTCCCGCAAATTGAAAAAATGTCGTTTCGAGAAAAACACGTTTAAAGTCTCACAAACGAAAAATTCAAGGTCAAATGTGTTTAATCAAATGATAAAGTGTCTTGCTGATTAATCAGTGATTCCAGCATCATACAGCGGTCCTTCCTCTTCCTCATGCAACTCATTTGAAGCTTGCATTTCCTCTTTACGAGCTTTTCGAGCTTCTTTTGTCTCTAATAAACTTTTTCTATTTTGCCGAGCCACGCGCATCTGATCCATTTACTCGGCATATCCGTAGCTCTGCCTACCAACTACGATTTGTTGTTCATTCATAACCATGAGCAGGGCTGAATTTCCTTCATTGAATAAAATAGCAGCAAGAAATGCCGCTACCACGATTATTTTATACTCAGAATGGAGATTTTTTGGAGATAATCGCCAAACGATCGAGTTTGGGTTGGTTTGGGTTATGAAAATCCAAATTTGGGTTATGAAAACCCAAACAAACTACCTAACTGAGCGCTCGTGGATACCTGAGCGCGCTTGGGAGTTGAGAGGAGAGTCTTTATCATTTATATACATACCGTTAGGAGGCATCCGAATACCGTTTTGAAATTGTCCGGATGTATTCTTAAGATATTTTTCAAACGATTTGTGAAATAAAAAAAAATTGATTTTTTGAAGCATCTAAAGTGGTGCCCGCCTTAAGTAATTAATCTGACAGACTTATTTCTGGCTTCGGAAATCACTGAAACTTATTTAGAATCCTTATTTTGAGATCTGGAATTCTGAATCTACAAAACTTGATATTGGATCGTAATAAAAATAGGAAAATGAAAATATAAGATTTTCGTTGCATTCCGATGTAAATTTCAATGCCGTCTAAATTGATACTTAATTTAATCCTAAGTTTAGGGAATTATTAATACTAAATTAATATCTAATATAATACTAAATTTAGGCACTTGTCAATACGAGAGGACAAAAGTGGATGGACTGAAATACTAAATTGAAGGAATTATTAATACTCAATTTGTTATGTATACTTATTTTTTTCTATGCCAAACCTTCCATCTCGATATATCCCAAATGTATATAAAATATATATATAAAATAATAAATAAAATAATGTAATATATATCTCTATATGTTATGTATATATAGGCTCCCTAGGGAGAAAGTCGATTCTCCACGGATCGGTAGCGTCTCTTTTCGCGTAAAGAAGGGTTCTCAGTTTGCTCGTGCCACCCGCCTCCACGACCCTTATGTATACGTGTCTCTCGATCTCTCTATGGCTTCGCCCGCACCTCCAGGGCTCTCACCCTCGTAAAATAACGCGCGAACGAGCGAGAATACATTTTGACAATTCTATTTCGATTATTTTGTCGCACCGTGGACAGCTGCTCCGCCGGTCAGCTACAATAAACTCACGTCCTCGGCTCTCCAATATACATATATATATATATATATATATATATATATATATATATATATATATCTTGTTGCAGTGTACAACCAGGCACTTGAGCTCGTATCCGATTGATTTGTAATGGAAAGGGTGTTCTCTAAAACATATGGTAACGCGTCGCCGAAGAAGGCTGCCCGATTTTTATTCGCCGACAACTACTGGCTCGAAATTCACTCATAGCCATAATTCCCCCTTTTTTAAAGAATTATCTTGCGGAAAATTCATCGATCTTCAGCAGTCATAGGTAGGGTAAATCCAGCAAAGAGTACGCACTTTATAAACTTTTATTTCTAGAAAAAATCAATTTTGATAAGTATAATTACATTCGTTGGGTGCGAATTAATTGCAAATCCTACAAAACGTGTTTAAAATTGTTAAAAAATAAGATCCAACACATCGGAAATCCATTATTAGTCATAAAATTGGAAATAAATAGCTTGACGAAGCGAGTTGTTGTCCAACACCTTGACACGACATATGTCACTGAAAGGTTAGGTGGTGTTGCCAACACAAGAAAAAAAAACACTTGAAAGCACTGCATACTCTTTGGTAGCTTCACCCTATTTGGCACGAGGATAAAAAAATCAGGCAAAAAGTACTGATTTTCAGCGTGAAGCTTTTGGAAATTGCGATAAGCCTGACCGGAAGAAGAATTCAGTGATTCGTGCTATGCATCGAAATCACCGAACTTTCCGCTAGTTTTATCGTACTTTCCGAGTGCCTCGTATGGCTTGTGGCTCTCGAACGCGTGAGGCGAGTTCGCACTTTGAGTGCTCTTGTCGAATCGAAATATATGTGTGTTTATAAATTTATATATCTATATATACATATATACACACACATAGGGACATGGAAAGAGAACAGGGTGTCATTGTACACATAATCTGGGGCGCAAAGGAGTCCAGCAGAAAGATTGTATAATGGACCCTCGTCGAGGAGATTCTATTGTGTGCGCATTTTCTACCCTGACCCCTCTGGTGTATTATAATGTAAATATCACATTTATTCGCAACAGACGATAGAAAGAACTATATATATATACACATATGTGTGTGCGAGAAAAAGAAAGAGGGAGAGAGATATAGAGAGAGAGTGCAAGAAACTGGAGACAAGTGTCCATGTTACGATGCTCGCTACATCAGTGTTCTCGAATCCCTTGGCACTGCAAATCTGTGTCACTTAATCATCGCGCAGCCTCGTTCGAGTGGATAATGTCGCCTATATGTACCCCTGCAAGCTCAACCATTAACCCACGCGTTATATCGAGTCCCAGGATCGAATGGAACGCCTCGCAACAAAGCCAGAGTCGAGGACACAAATATATATCCAGGTTACGCGAAATCAGGACTGTCAATGAACGTTCCTCGAGATCAGCGACGCTTATCTGGCTCCATTTTGCTCGGTTGCCCGGAAGGAATTCTAGGATATTGCAATTTGTGAATAAGAATATGACAGAAAAATGGTCTTTGACGATTTACAGTTTCGAGAAATTTTGGCAGGATCGTAAGGGATGAAGAACGAAGAGCAGCTTGCACGTCTGAAGTCACCCCCGCTTGGCTTTTTGGATAGGAAGCTCGCCACTCCTGTTCGCAGTTCCAGCCGACGAATCGCGAAGTGGCACGGGGCTCTGTATCTCCCCCGGGTTATGATTAATGGATCGTCGTCCCGCGTATTAGCACCCACTTGCTCCGAGCCAACCCTCGGCCTCGCGCCCACCCCTTTTCCTTCGCGCGCTCTTCCTACGGCTTGGGCGGATTTACATCTGGAATTTGATAATCCCCGGGGCTGCTTCCCTCGAGGCTGATTGACTCCCGAATTTCTCACTGATTTCGTTACGATTTTTTTTTTTTTTTTTTGGACGCTTAGAATTTCCGCGGGGGTGTGACCTGGTTGGGAAATTCGAGACGACACTGCAAGTCCAAGTGTATTGTTTTAAGGGGCTATTCTACTGTGGAGGCTCAAAATATAAGCTATTCTTAATAATGTTTATTTTTAACTGTTGCATGAATCGGTACAGACTTTTTTTTCGCTTAAAGATACACTCTTACAGAATAGAAAACGATTTTTTGTTGTTGCATATAAATGTATATTTATTTAACGATTGATAATCGTGTAAAGGCGTGAAAAAAGTATGTCGCTGGCGTTGATGATTTGCGCTCTCCAGGTAATCTGAAGCAAAAAATTCGAAAAGATTCTTAATCTGTATGAGTCTCGCTATCGCCCGAACTAGAATGATTATTTTATATTGCAAAATAACAAAATGGCGTCGTTTTTTGCAAAAGTGTTCGAAAAACATGTTTTTTTTTACAAGCTTTTATATAACTTCCCTTGTTGTGAGATGCAAAACGGAATATCGATATTTCACCCACTTTCCGACTACGTATAGCTCTGAAATTTTCGAAACATGCATCTAAGAGCTGACAATGCATGATTCAACTAAAAAAATAAAAAATAAATAAATAAGTAACAATAAGGACTTTCTGTGAGATGCAAAACTGAAAATCGATATTTCACCCACTTCACGACTACTTAGAGCTCTGAAATTTTGCAAACATGCATCTAAGAGGTGACAATGCATGATTCAACTATAATAAATAAACAAATAAATAATAACGACTTTCTGTGAAAGGCAAAATGAAATGTTGCAAACATGCATCTAAAAGGTGCATGGAAAAAAGGGTTCAACAGATAAAGAAGATTAAAAAGTACGGTACAATAGGTGGTGAGCCAATATCTATGATAGATGCCACCTATCACAATTCTCCAGGATTTCTCCCGACAATCAACCAATAAAAACACCGGTTCGTTTGGAAGAATTAATGCCTCTTTGCAAAAATTTCAGATCTCTAGTAAAATCAATTAAAGATTAAAAAGTAGAAAATAATTTTATTTTAACCAGTCACCTATATGTGACTATAAATAAAAATTTGGGGCGATCAAAACTTAAACATATAATCTTTAATTTACATAAATCGGTTAACATAGCAACTGTATTTAATTTACTGTGAAACAACCTTAGATTTCTTAAATAAAAATCGGGAAACTGAGTATAAACGTGTGACAATAATTTCTCTAATTACTAGTGTGCCAAATTCAATTTCAAATTTCAAATTCAAATCGAATTTATTAAACATTTGAAAAGTTGAGCGCCCCAAGCTTTTATTTATAGTCACATATAGGTGACTTGTTAAAATAAAATTATTTTCTACTTTTTAGTACATCAAATAAAAGCTTATTAAAAAAAAATTATATATAAATTTTCATCATAATTCGGGCGAAAGTTTAAGTAAAAATGAAATTTTTTAAAAATAATTCTAGTTCGGGCGATAGCGACACTCATAAAGATTAAGAATCTTTTTAAATTTTTTATTTCGCATTACCTGAAGAGCGCAAATCATCAACGCCAGCCACATACTTTTTTTCATTCCTTTGCACGATTATAAACTGTTAAATAATTATACATTTATATACAACAAAAAAAAATTAGTTTTCCATTTTATAAGAGTACACCTTTAAGTATCATTTACCTTGTGTTAACTTTTTACACATTTCCAAGTGTCTAATTTCAGGATTCGCTTCCTGTGGATTTGCAGTGGAGTAAGATAGAGATGACAATTTTTCAATCGAGGCTCAATCATTCCAGGGATCTATGATTCTGCTAATTGTGCTAGAAGACGAAGAACACTGGTGGTGAAAGTCGAATGACGTCGGTGCCATCGACTTTTGGGTGACTGCGTGAGATGAACAATTGGCTGATGTTTCGATAGAAATTCGTGTTTGCCCCGTAGTGCACAATCCACGCAAACACTGTTCCCTTTCCGGAGATTGTTGAAGCACGCGCTGTATAAATCGATCGCCGATTGGATTGAGATAGCGTTTATGTATGTACATGGGACGAAGGACGCGAGCCATATAACGCGAACAATAGAGCAAGTGAGAGAGAGGAGGATACAACGTAAGGGCTGTTATTGTGTCCCTGGACACTGCTGGATAGGACGGTCCGTTTTGTCCATCTGCTGACCAAGCGACAGTTGCTGCATCCGTATTCTCGTGGTCTCGCGCTCGTCGTCGTCAACGTCATCACCATCATCATCATCATCATCGCCATCGTTCGGTGGACGTTGCAGGCGTCGTACCCAACGCGCTCACTCTACCGAATCAGTTCTATACAGAGCTCACATGGGTCATCGTTGTTTCATTCTTCGAGTACTCGAACTGCGGACTCGAACTTGCCCGGACATAGGAACTACGTAGGTGACAGGCTCTTCGTCCGGATGGCTCGCAGAAGAGGTAACAATTTTTTTTTCGTCTACGTAAGGGTTGATGATTAATATTAAATAATTATACTAGTAATAATGAATTATACACGAGTAATGAGTAATAATATTAATGATAATAAAATATGAATAAATAATAAAGAACAAACAATAAATTAATACTATGTACGAGTAATTAAACGCATAATAGTAAATTAATTCTGAATAATACTACTAATAATAACTAATTAATGAATAGTGAATAGTGCTCATTATAATAACTAATTAATTAATACTCAATAATAATTTTTTATTTATAATTGTTAATACTAATTTACCATGAACAACGTTCAATGGTACATGATTCATAAATCTGTTATTTCACTTATTGTTAGAAGAGGCTGTATTTAAGGATGCGAGTATTCCAGAACCCGTGCAGAAATATTTTCATGGATACAGTCTGATTCGGACTAGAATCCTGGTTTATCAATTGGGATCTAGTCGGATATCGGATCAGATCCGGGAGCGAAATGTAACGCTCGCAAATCGGATTCCAGCCAGGATCCTAATCCGGAACTATAAAGGACTCTAGTCAGAATCCAAATAGAAGCTTTGCATAGGACCCAGGCTAGAATCCCGAACTTCTAGAACAAGACCTAGTTCGACATCGAATCGGATCACAGGGATGAACGCGAAATTCACCAGGACATACCGATCCGTATCAGCTGGAGACGTTGGACGTTTTCTGAAATCATTTATTCAAAGATCTGAAAAACATTAGGTAAAAATTAGGGGAAAAGTTGTATAGATTATTTATTCTAAGTAATTATATTGAAATTAAATGGAAATCGTTCGAACTAAGAAAAGATGTATTAGATTTGCTAAGAAAAATGTATTTAATACGTAACATATTTCAAATTCTTGCCACCGCATCTCCGCCTTTTGCTACGTAGATGGGCGCCATCTGGATTCCGTTGAGGATACCCCTTCTAGGGAATCCGTATCATATCACGAACGGGATTCTATCGGAACTTAGGTATCCCTAAGAAATTTCTGCACGGGAAAGGCTGCCATGGGGATCAAAGCTGCATGCATCTTCATCTTCCTTTTTTCCACGCCTGTGTACAAAATTTACGATCGATCCATTGAAACCATTGAAGAGTAATAACACTTTTCGATTGCAGTAGTTTTCCATGCGTTCTTATAATTAAAAAATGCCTCCGAATATTTCAGAAGTCCTGTTTGGCTTATTCTATGTACGAAAAAACTTTTTGCAAAATTTCCAAATTTCGTGTGCTTTTACCTCCGATCCTATGTCTCACGCATCCTTGACTACATAACTGTATATCTACGAAATAAAGTATAAGAATACTTTGACAGCCGCTCTCTCGGGTTTAATATAGCTGCACTTTACCTCGTTGCATAAATTTCGTCAATTCTATCTTAGAAGAAGCAGGCTCCAAGAAAAATATGACAGAACCGCGATGAAATTTTCATTTTATTAGTATTCGATAACCCATGGATGCAGATCGTACGAGGCACATGGTAGCGTTCACATTCCCTTTTAACTATTTTATGATTCGTGAAATCCATTTGATTATGGTTTGGAAATGAATTATGCAGCAGTGTATTCAGACTGTCGAGTGCTTAATACCGAGGGTTCCGCACATTTTAATTAAATCCACCGCTAGGCCGTGCGCATCACATGCATATGTGTGTGCATATACATATATATATATATATATATATATATATATATATATATATATACCTGTCGTCGTTACTGTATGCACCGTGAATGAAGTTAAAATATTTACATGGAAGGAAATCCGTCGACAGGACTCGCGACGCAACCCCCTCAGTTAATTTCGTCCTATCCCTTTCGTCCCTCTCTCTCTCTCTCTCTATTTTAACGACTATAATACATGCACTGATTTTTCTACCACTCCAATTTATTCACAATGAGTCTTGCGTTTCTCACCAGCCTCAAGACCACCAAAATATGTAAGAATATTATTTTTTTAATCGTGTATTTTTTCACGAGAGTTCCAACAAGACATATGCCGCCTACGAGAGATCGCAATCGGTAAAAAATTATACAACATCCGAGCAACCTCATAGCAATGTTTTGAATCACTGTATTACAAAGCCCAATGACAGTGCGTCCTCACGATACGCACGTCGCGTTTTGTGCCTACGAGAAAAAAAAGGAGCACAAAGGAAAATAATAGTAACTATTATTCAGGCAGTCGGGGGAATTGAGGCGGCGAAATAAAATTTTTAAAAAGTAAGGAGAAAAATTAGCAACGAGAAAGTTATTGCTCTGGAAACCGACATCACGCCTTGTCTACTATGATCCGTATGTCAGATTAGGGGGGCCAACGTTTTGTTCCTCGAAATAACTCCGGAAATCTTTTACGCTCGAGGGATCGACTAATGGGCTCTCGCACCTGCTTTATTCTTCTGTGAAATCGTTGGAATGATGGGTTTCATTAAATAAAGTTAAAAATTATATATATACACTACTGGCGAAAAGTTTCCGGACAAAAATTCAAAAACGTTCCGGAACGATTTTTTATGCCATTTCGCTAATAGTTGACACAATTGAATTTAATAAACGGCATTTTGAAGGGGAGGAATTCATCTTCATTCCATTTTTTTAAATTTTTTACAATTTTTTTTACGACTTGTATCCTTTTTCGAAAACGACAATTTTTCGTATTTTTCCACCTTTACCGGTGGACTCCGTTTACAGACAACAATTTTTTTATGCATTTTTTTTTACCGCTATCATAAAGGGGGAAGCCCAAGCTTCAATTTTGTTTTTTTTTAAAGCTTCGTACAATTTTTTTCTAAAGATTTTTTATTTTTTTTTAAAAAAGAGACATTTCGAAAAATAACGTGTAACGCGAAAACGACAAGGATTCAAGAAAACCCTTAAGATAGTAAGAAGTTTAAGCGGTAAAAAAATCAGTTTATTTAATTACCGTAACTCGAGAACTAAGGGGTTTGTGGTAAAATTTCAAGAGAGGACATTTTTTTATTTTTTTATTTTCAACCTTTTTTTCTCGAGTTACGGTACTTGAATCATCTGATTTTTTACCGAAAATAGGTGAAAAAAAATTCGAAAAAAATATCTGAAAATATTCTCGCGAACTCAACGAAAACCGATTCAACTTTTTACTATCTTGAGGTTTTCCTTGAATCCTTGTCGTTTTCGCGTTACACATTATTTTTCAAATTGTCTCTTTTTTTTTAATCAGAATATATTTAGAAGAAAACTCGCCGGCATTATATATATATATATATATATATATATATATATATATAATTTTAATCTAATCTAATTATATATATTCTTTTTATTATATATCTATTATATCTAATCATATATAATAGATAGATTTAAAAAATTATATTTTCGACCAAACAAAACTTCAATCATCTGTCATTAACAAATGGATAAACGTATGAAAAAAACCACCCGTTCATACGATAAAAAATGTTATAAACAATGATTTGTCCGAATTCGGAGTGAATCAGATAAATATATTTGGAGATACGAATTACACCGTTTCACAAAACAATGAGAAAAATGCAAAAGAAAAAAGGGTCAATCGTAGGAAGACTGGGAAAAATTCAAAAAATTTGACCCAGTTAGAACGATTTTTATGGAGGGTCAGACCGTATGACCCTCCATGAAGATCGTTCTAACTGGGTCAAATTTTTAAATTTTTACAAAATCTTTCTCGCAAACTAAAGTTAAGTCCCTAGTCTACAAGACTATGGAATAAAAAATTGTATTTCAGAAATTCCAAGCTTATACGGAGCCCTTACAAAAATGAGTTTCCGATGAGTTCAATATTGAATAAAAATTGACGCTGTATTATTTTTCCTACGACTATTACACATATGCGTTTTGGCAGCAATCGCGGCCGCAAACGATTTCGTGTAGTCGTATCAGAAAAGCGACTAAATCATAAATAACCTATATATATATATATATATATACATCGGTCGCGCGCGCGCACTCCCGTCATTGATCGACCATATACGAAAATGCAGCTCGAGCTATGTCCCTTTGATCCGGGACAACTCTGGACTCTCACAGCTGTATTATGTATTACCCTATCAAATATTCCCTTTGATCCGACGCACGAGACTTATGTACACGGACGCCGAATCGGGCCCAGAAAATGTACGATCGTGATTGACGCCAATTAGGTTTCCCCAACTTGCAACATATACGCGTATAAATATGTTCGAATTTTCATCGAATCGCTGCACGTTTCCAATACAGTCTTCAATTTAAAAAAAAATCATCTTTCGTTGACCATATCTCGAAAATTTATCGATCCAAAATAGATCGAGTTGCAAATATCTTTTCGTATCTTCGAGCAACTAATTTTTGTCTTTTTTATACGTTAATTTATAATTAATTGTACGAAGGATTTCGCAAAAATCATTTGTTCGATTTTTATGAAGCATGAAAGATTAATTTCCGAATCATTACCGAATCATTATTTGCAATGTGTTTTTTGAATGATTCGCACATTTCTGAAACTTGTGAAATATTTTGGAATTTTACGAGAATTGGATAATTTTGTAGTTCCTTGCGGAGATCTCGTGCGGCTTTCACCTCGATCATTCGCTCACTGCATCGTCCGACAACTGCACCGATGCAGTCTCTCCGTACGCGGGCCATGTGTTATTCGCGTGTGGCAAAAGCGAGACGGCACATCCGCTGCGCTTTTTTTTTTCTCTCCTCCCAGTATTATTACAACTTTTTGTTGTTGTTGCTTCGGGGCCTCACCGATTTACCTGCTCCCCAACTTCTTCGTCTCTTCGTCAATCTACCGTCCCCTCTCTCTCTCTCTCTCTCTCTCTCTCTCTCTCTCTCTCCCTCTCTCTCTCTTTCTGTCTCTCCCTCACTCTCGCCTCCATTTGCTCGTCTTTTCGGATAAACATATATATTTCAATGGAGGAGTTACGTCGATGAGAATGCGAGCGAATGATCGTTGAAGGCGGAGGTTAAAAAAACGAAGGGAAGTGTGTGCGCGTCCTGGACGTCACTCGTTAAAAATCGAAGGAATGGTCGTTTTTCATTTTATTTTCAATTATGTTATATATATATATCGCTTCTTGATTATCAGCAAATGATGTGAGGAAAATGGGAGTAACGGACGACGAGAGGCGACGTTCCTAATGAGAAAGCACAGATATAAAATATTATATATTTTTATTAATTTATTAATTCCATTATTTATTTATTTATTCATGTATTCATTTATTCATACATCCATTTATTCATTTATATTTATGTACAACTTGGGTGAGAAAAATTGCAAGCCATCGCTTTTCTGACATGACTGTTAGGCAAAACAATCGTACATTGTGTACCAAGGAGACAAAGTGGATCTTTTACCACGAGCTCAATGTTTTGTCACGGTATCACGTGAAATTGGGGCTGTGTTTCTTCCCGCAAATAACGCCTCAGCGTACACAATAATTCCTCGACCTAACGACTGAGGGCAGCACCTAACGACCGACACCTGTTGTGCCGAAACGTTTCACAATTTTTAAAGCCTAGGACGTAAAATACCTCTTTTACATACCGTTTACATGCACGATAAAGCGAGGAAAACATGGTTGTAATATATAAAGAATATTGTCGCAGTTTATTTTATTCGAAAGCTTATCGTAAATATAAATATATAATTAACGATATATTAATATTCAAAATTATATATAATTAATATATCAATAATGCTATAATAAGTTGGATATAAATATTTCATGTTAATGCAAATGCCTAAGAAATACACCAACAAAAACAAGGTGGAAAAATATTTCATCAACCCACATATATATATGACACTGGATAAAATAAAGTATAAACCTTGCCATTTATTTTGCATTCTTATATATATATATATATAGATATATATGCAACTTACGTCACCTATCACCTATAAGGGACCAATATCGACACGTATCATTTCGTTAAATAAAAAAAATCAAATTTCTTCGAGAAATCTCTTTAAAAAGCTTTTCTTTTCGAAAATATAAAAAAAAGAGGAAACGCACCTCCCGGATCCTAAATCGGAATAATATTACATGAGAATCATGGGCGAGCAAGTTTAACAAACGTATTTCACGTAAGGATACAGTAACGGATTACCGATGAATGGCGAACGAGCGGTCTCTATCCTTAAGGCGAGAGAGAGGCGCTCGTTCTCCCGATATACGTATAGAGGCGCGCTCCTGCCAAGTCAACGTCAGTCGTCTGATTGACAAGCAGAAAGATTTAAAAGCGCGATTATTATGATCGTCCGGGTGCGAGCATTGGGAGGGGGAGGGGACGAGAGTTTCGTTCGTCGGCCGAGTTATATACAGGCTAAAATTGCCTTAAGGTCGCCAAGGGGTCGGCTGGTTAATTATACAGTGGGAAATCGAACGAGAGATCGAGGCCCCTATATCTCGAGGAAGAATTTTCTCTCTCGGTCGCGCTTCTCCTCGCGATCTTTTCTCTCGCTCGCCATGGTCTTTCCGTCCGTCTTGGCATTTCCGAGGATATCTATCCGCGTTTATCGGATCAGGGAATCCCTTACCGCGATCTTACCATCGCACACACACACACACACACACACGCTAATTCGCCGATCTGTATGTATTCACGAGCAAAAACGTGCACTTTGGGAACACACGCCACACGCGGGGACGCTTAAAAATCAGTTGTCTACCGGCAGAGACGTGGACGGGAAACGATCGCGGCGCTTCGGTTCACAAGAGGCATTGGGTGTTTTCCATTTTTCTTTCGCTCTTGTTTTTTTCCCCAGTCTTTTTTCATTCGAGTTCTTCTCTCTTGATTATCCCCTTCCTCTCATCCCCCCTCTCTCTCTCTCTCTCTTGATTTTTCTCCTCTCTGCTCATCTGGCCCTCTTTCCCCCCTCCACCCCGCTCCTTCTACCGCCCCAAACGTCTCTCTCCCCCTTCTCTCCCTCTCCTTATTCGGGGCCTAATTACGCTCCTCGATGGACGGCAAGAACGGTGGATATAATTAAAATACAATCTATATAGAATGTACGGTACGCATGCGCGTGTATTGGGGTGCAGTGAGGCGAAGAAGACAGCAAGGAACTTGGCGAGAACAATGTTACCGGTGGGTTCGTCGATTTCGCTGCTTTATATATATATATGCGCGTACATGTGCATGTACGTGCTCGGTGCATATCGCATGTCGGCCATGCACCAAGCCGGAAGAAACGCACGACCGAGCGTAAAGCCAAAACCACCAGTCGACGATCGGAAAGCGCCGCACCAGAGGTCGCATCAGGTATATCCGTCCCACGCTACCTCCAATTAGATCATATCGTTTACAGGCACAAGACCCGGGATCAGGTGTGACAGCTTTGACATGTCGGATTTATTCTTCGTGAGGCAAAATGAGTCATCTTTGCTCGGGCGTTCTTCTGCTTGGTGGAAGACGTGCTGAATGTGGACATTCATCTCGTATGTCCTCACAACATTCCTTGTATATTTTTGTTTACGCCTATGCTTTTTGCGTGTCTTTACAAAAATTGAATGACATTTTTTAGCTATTTTTTCATTCTTATGCTCGCCTTTTGTACTTTATTTTTATTTTTAAGAACATTTATTGGACATTTTTTTAAAATTCTATCCTCGTGTAATTTATTTTATTTTTGAGAACATTCCTTGAGCATTTTTCAAAATGCTTTCCTCGTATATTTTATTTTTATTTGTGAGGATATTTTTTTTAATACTTCCTTTGTTTGGGCTTATTTTTATTTTTTAAGAATATTTATTGTGTATTTTTATTTTGCATTTTTATGCTTCCTTTATTTTTTCCTTTATCTAAATTTTTTCTTTCCTTTATTTTTTCCGTTTATTTTTATTTTTAAGGACATTTTTTGTGTATTTTTATTTTTCATTTTTATGCTTTTCTTGTGTATTAAAAAAGCACATGTATAGACATTTCTTGTGAATTATTTTTTATGCTTTCCTCGTGTATTTTATTTTTTATTCCTATGCTTTCCGTTTGTATTTTGATTTTTTAACTGTAAAGACATTACTTGTGTATTTTTTTTTTATTTCTATGCTTTCCTTTCGTAATCTTATTTTTTAATTTTTAAGGACACTCCTTGTGTATTCTTTTTTCTGTGATTTAAATTTTAATTACCAGTATTACTTCGTATGTCCCTCCGAGCTTTTGCGGCCATGCACTTTTTGGATACAGAATTGCTCTGGCAGTAGTGACGCTTGTGAACGAAACTTCGACAGATCGATTCATATTTTCGAGGAATACCAAACATTCCTAGCGTTTGTTCTTTTCGTTGGAAAGTGCGGGATTATCGCCTCGCCGTAGAATTGTCCACGCGGCTGTAACGATCCCAGAGGATGTATAAAATAAATGTGTCCTCGGGATGTACATGGCTCGGTCTGGCCGTAGACTGTGAAGCGGACGGTGTGTACGCAATGCTTTCGGTGGGCGTTGCATCGACGCCGATCCCACGAGTAACATAGATATGCCGGATACGGCACTCGGCTATTTCGCTCTCTCAGTAACGTAAGGGATGAACGAATGCATATAAAGGGGATCAAAGTATCTGGGCTCGGAGAGCAGAGGCGAATTTGCTGAGCTGACTTTCTCTCGCAGGGTACACACGTGACCCTTCCACGCCTCCGCCCCCCTCTCGCCCCAACGGATCTCGAAAACCATAAAACACATTTCCTCTTGGCGTCAAAAGCCTCTCGATGATTCCTCATCCCTTATCGTGAAGGTTTACGACCGATATGCAGAAAGCAACGCTTCTAGAAACGTGAACGCGGGTTTTCGTGAGACTAAAAATTTTCGCCCGCGTCACACCGGCGCTCATCGATCGAGGCAAATATCGGGCCTGGGTGCCGTCGCGAGAAATTTGCGATTTGTGACTGTGACTGATGATTCGGTATAGAGCTTTTGATCCCTGTGAGAGGGAGCGATAGAGAAAGGAAATAGATGCGTAGGGTTGGAATTTCATAAATACGTTTTTCAAGGACGGGGTAAGGTTAATTCGGTGAAAAAAAGCATATTTTCAAGATTTTTTTTAGACGATACAGGTAATGCTGGCTTGTTCAGTTAATTTCCAAAGTTACTATAGCATCCAAAGTTACTATAAATAAAACTCCATAGGGTAGAGCCACCAAAGAGTGCGCGCTACTAAAAAGTACTCAGTGCTTTCAATTGTTTTATTTTTTTTTGTGTTGGCAACACCAAGTAACCTTTCAGTGGCATATGTCGTGTCAAGCTATTGAACAACAACTCGCTTCGTTAAGCTATTTATTTCCAATTTTATGACTAATAATCGATTTTCGATGTGTTTGATCTTATTTTTTAACAATTTTGAACACGTTTTGTAGGGTTTGCAATTAATTTGCACCCAACGAATGTTCTTATACTTGAAATTTGTGTTCCAATTTTTTTTATTGAGAGGTGATGTCGCCGTTTTGCTTGCTTGCGAAAATTATAGTGACCATAGACTAAAAACGCGTATTTGGTAGGAGTACGCACCCAAAGAGTGCGTACGCATACTCTTAGCTTGTATTCACTTGTGATATGTGCCAGGGGTGATGATCTCACTCCGATCACATGCGCACTCTTAGCTTCTATGAAAGGTTCTCACTGCATACTTTTGCAACACAGCACCCTAAGAGTGCGCACGGGACGAATTCTAATTGTAACCCTTTTTTAAATATTTTTCGTGATTGTTACTTAAGATTTATATTTTTAATAATGTTTCTAAATGGCCAAAGCTTAATTTAAAAAAAAAGTACAAAGTGTATTATCAAAATTGATTTTTCTAGAAATAAAAGTTTATAAAGTGCGTACTCTTTACCGGCTTTACCCTACAATCATAGCACTCCTTCTATATCTTATATCTATCTCTAATACGACTATAAATTATCGTAAATAATATAAATTCTATCGTCATTTGCGTTCCCATTCTCATCGTTCAGTCCTCTCTCTCTCTCTCTCTCTCTCTCTCTCTCTTCCTCCCTCTCTCTCTCTCTCTCTTTCGCCTCCAGCGTACACGTAACAACGTTACGAAGCTAATACGATGTTTATACGGTACAGAGAGCTCGGTACGGCCGTTATACAGGCTGGCGTTGAGAAGCGAGCGGACATGTGTATCACAGCAGCATGTCGTGGTAAGGGAGGAGGTAGGAGGAAGGTAGGGTGGATGAGGATACTCTCCGCAGGATGGAGAAATGCAACTGCTATGCTCCTGCAACTGCCCAACGCCGTTGGTTTCCAGGGAGAACAGATACGTATGCTAATGCCCAACGTGATGCTCGTTATAATAATCTGCAAGCTGAGCGCGCACGGCTCGTACCGCCGAGTCTGTATTTCTATGTGCACATCCACACAAACATATATAAATATAAATAAATAAATATATATATATATGTGTGTGTGTGTGTGTGTGTGTGGGTGTGTGTATGCGGAATCCATAGCATTTAACATTGCTGAACAGGGAAGTGAAGGGGGAATATACGGGGAGGGCAGGTTGCTGCCTACGGTGGTGTATATAGTCGCGGAGCAACGGCGCACCACCGCTATCTCGAGTGCGGGATCATGGCCAATGGGGGTGTGAGCGACCTACGTAAGCCGGTTATCTAAATACCGTAAATAACAACATGCTGCTGCTGCTGCTGCCTCTGCTACTGCCCCCGGACTTGAAGCTCGCGTATATAGCGGAAACTATATCCCTCTTCACCCCCGCTACCCCAACCCCTTCCGATGCCCACCTTCTCGCCGGCAACCCTCCTACTCCCGCCTCAACGGAAGGTTCGCGCGAAACGTTAATGCAACCAACTCTGCACGGTACCAATGCTCGCATCCGTAGAGCCGGAAGCGTTTTGCGCAACGAGAGAGAGAGGCGTATTTGAGCAAGGGTTTTTTTCGTGGGAAATATTTTGGATTATTCCTTTAAGGTATTTTGTGGACGTGCATACGAAGGTTTTTGAATATTGAGGGACTAATGTTTGAATGATGTCGCGAAGCGAAAAGTATGGCGGTGATGACGTTTACTACATTGCCAAAAAAAAATTAATTTAAATACGATCTATTTAAATCAAGTAGATTTTTTCCTTGTTTCGCGGCCTACTACGGCCCTATTCGTTTCAAATATTTTTTTTACTTGTTCAAGCTATTCCTTTTAAATATTAAATGTATTCAAATAAAATAAATAAAGATTCAATTCAAATGAAATAAATAAAGATAAAACACGATATATCGCACGAATACGAGAAATGAATATAGGTTCATGACATAAAAGTACGGTGAAAAAAGATTAAATTATTTTTCTTTTTTTTTCACTAACAAGGCTGTTATTTGGAAAAAAGATATCGTCGTACCTTCTATCAAGAGACGCGACTATTTTTGTATAAAAAGACTAACCATTTTTCTCAACTGCAGAATGTTACAACAGCCTTATAATGAAAACAAAGCCCTGAGATTTTTGAGAGACTCAATCGTGTACCATTTTCCCATCTGTCTCTTTTGCCTTATTCTACGAGATAAAACCAAATCAAAGATTTATTGGGAACAAATAATATTTAGTTATTAGACGATATTAAATATATCTTGATTTAAATAAATAAATATATTCAAAATAAATAATTTTAACAATGGAATACAATAGGAAAAATTTGATTTCACGAAAAATCTGAGTAATTCAAATTACAAAAAAAATCAAATAAACGCATCTAGTTAATATCAAATGAATTTTTCTGTAAGTGCAATCAATTATAAATTTGTACGTCTTGGCATGTTTTTTTTCGAAAGATAATTGGTACGAAGGACGAATGAACGCGAGAGAACGAGAGTTTTTGATTTTTTTTCTCGGTACGAAATGGCGACACACTAGCAGTCTGTTCGGTGACGGTTTTTTCGTAATTTTTAGGATTCATCCTTCCGCAAAGTACCAAAGCGATTCTCATTGCAGATACTTTTTTTCAAACTAGAGAAGTGTCAAGAATTTACAATGAATATTGATTTTCTAAGAGATGAAGCACAGTTTCATTTTTTCGAAGACAAACATTTCCATAAAGAAGTTAAACGCAAAAGGATTTTCTAATATTTCCCAAAATTCTTTGCTACTTCTCTGCTATTTTTGAATCTATATTGCCAAACTCTCTGGTATTTTTCACCAAGTTTAAGACCTACAATTTAAAAAAAAATCCACCCGTGCACTTCTAAAATTGCTCGGACAGCTGCCACTGTGCTACTATTTTGTATTCAGAACAATCTCCAAACCTTTTTTTCGTACCCTTTCCAAACGATATCCTAAAGAACCGAATGTAAATTGTCAATGAACTGCATCAATTTTTTTTTCTTTCAAAATCGACTTTAAACTACCCCCGTCACTTTTCGGTATAGCATGGTCGTGTCACCCCTCAAATGAAAGGGCGCGAAAAGAGGAGGAAATATCACTAGCCCTCAGTTCCCACTGGTAATATCGCATCGAGAGACAACGGGGTGGCGCTGTCTAGACATACATATATGAGTATTATCCCCGGCTGAAACTGCGAGAAATGAATATGTCGTGACATGCAGCATTTCTCGCTCGCCCTAGCGTGAAAATGCTCGGGAACCCGCGAGAGAGGGTGGCTGCATTGATACGAGTATTACGTATGTACATATACGTATATACGCGTGTTTGAGCAACCCCTTTTCAAGATTGATTACCACCGCGAGATAAACGCGTTATCGTCATCTCGTAAATAATCTTTAATCTTCGCAGGCCTCAACTTCGAGATGAAGACCCGCTGCACCCCTTTCCGTTCACGCAAAGCGGAATATACGTCTTTACATTATACCTATATATGTTTGTATGCGTGGAATGGCTATGCGACGACACAGCAGCGGGGAGATACTATCTGCGGATTATTTTCTGGATAAATGGATACGCGTTAAGTTCTCTCGGTCACGCCTTCGCTAAAACGGGCATCCACCTTAAATGTGCTTTTCTCGAGCGAGATTTTCGACTCCCTCATCCGCCCCCTCCTCAAACTATACGTCGAAAGAACGTCATCAACCCTCTCCAAAAGTACTTAATGCGGCTTAGCCCGCGTGCCAAGTGCATTCGCACATTGTACTACATACGTATGTACAGGCTGTGTGTATTCGGAGCATATCGTCATCGTGAAGGCTCTCTTTCTCTCTCGCTCTCCCTCTCTCTCTCTCTCTCTCTCTCTCTCTCTCTCTCTCTTGCGCTCCGTCGGAAGGCACCCGCGACACAAAATAAATATGAAATAAATGACGCGTGAGAGGAGAGGATTTGGGGAAAAGGCACACCCTTCTTGCATCAGTATGATGATGATCCATAACCTCCCGATCTCGTTGGTACTTTCCCAGGATGTCATGCCGATATTTTTCCATCCCCTGTCCTTAACGTAACACCCATCGTACGGTATTACACGGAGCTTTGCACCAGGAATAAGCAACCTGGGAGCGTTGACGCCGGAATTTTTTGTTGTTCTTAGTTTTTGGGTTTGTTTGGCTGATCAATCAAAACGTGAGAACGCAGACAAATTGTGATTTTACTCAGCGTACATAAACGAGCATAAGTTAGCGCTGAAAAAGATGTTTTGTCAAAAATTCGTGAATAATTACGAAAATTTGATAAAATAATTGTGAGGCATATTTACAATTATTAAAGTAAGTAAAGGTACAAATAAAAATTTCAAATTGACGTTTAAATAAAATTCCCAAATAAAAATACAGTGAAACCTCGCTTATACGTCTGGAACTTATCCGTTTTTATCACTTATACGTCATATTTCTCCGGCCCCAGCAAATTCCGCCTATAAAGAATGTAATAGAGTTTCATTTCTACTGTTTCCACTTATAGATTTTTTGCGCTTATACGTTATTAATTTTTTTTCCCACCGTCCGTTTCACGGTCTGTTTTTTCTCAGTTGTGCGTAAATCATTGTTCTGTGACACAAAAAGAAAAAAGAGAAGAATTTTGAAAAATGCACAACCCGTAACTTATTTTTTTCTAGTGAAAAAATCTAGGATCGTACTATGTATGCATGTAAAGGGTGTCTAAAAATAACCTGATATTTTTAATTGCGCGCCATTTTTTTGTGGCGAACATAGAGTAGTAGTCTTTGACAGCTGGCATCAGGAAGTATTGAGGTTTAGTAATGGAGAATTACACGATCGAGCAACGCATAGAAATTGTGCAAATGCAATATAAAACAATACAGTTATTGCAGACGAAGTTTCATAGTCGTGTTATCTCGCGCCGCAGCGATGTGAATTGGCCACCAAGTTCGTGCGATTTGACGCCATTGGACTTCTTACTTTGCTGTTTTCTTGAAGGAAAAATGTATGCCAATGATCTACAGACCATTTCGGAGCGCAAGGAAGCAATTGGACGCACCATTAATGAAATTAGACCACAATTATGCCAAAATGTTATTGAAAAATTCGTAAAAAAAGTGAACGTTTGCAAACAGGGATGAGACGGCCATTTATCGGATATTGTGTTCTACACATAACCTACTTGTTTGTATCTTATATTAAAATACATATTTTCAAATAAATAATACGTTTTATTAATAAATCAAAATGTCAGGTCATTCTGAGACACCCTTTACTTAACTGTGATTACCTATCTCTTATTTATACGAAAATGTCTGTTATTTTCTAGTGCAAAACGTCAAAGCTTTAATGTTACAAACTCGTATCAAATAAAAATTCTGGACGAACATTGAAAAAAAGATTCAGTTGGCTCATTACTTCGTTACTACCAATCAAATTTTCAATTGGAAAACCAAATATTAGCATAACAGGGGTACTACTATTAAAAAGAAAACATCGCGAATTATGGACCAATCGCCATTTTCAAATGCTAAAGAGTTTCCGATACATACTGTATTTCACGTCTACGTTATTCTCATTTATACGTTATACTTGCTACAGCAAGTACCCCTTGAAAAACGTCTAACAGAAATTTCACTGTATAAGTAGAATAATTGTAACTGTTAAAATGAGTAGAGTTATAAATTAAAATTAAACATAAAAACTAAAATAAAATTTACAAATTGAAATTACCATAACATTTACAAATTGAAAAAGAAAAAAAAAATTACAAATTAAAAAATAAGTAAAATAATTGCAAACATACATTCACAATAATGTTACTTTTTCTTAAATTTGTAAATTTTATTTTCATTTGTAACTTTACCTATTTTAATAATTGTTACAATTAGTTTGCTTCTTTTTCCATTTATAAACATTATTTTAACGCCAATTTTCAATATAATATAATAATTTGATAATTATGAATAAAATAATTTAGTAAAATATTTTTAAACGTATGCCTTATAATGTGAAAACATTTCTATTGTATTCTGGTACGAAAGTAAGTAAACGTAGAGGAGATACGATCGATGTGCGAAAACGGCGATCTCCCAGACAGCGTTGGCCTGGGTCAATACTTGGATGGGTGTCCGCTCATCCGTGCCCTGGCTTGTGCACCGAAAATCCCCCAAAGCCCGAAAGGGCATACGAAACCAACCAACTCACAATAATGTATTATTACTCACAATAATGTATAATAAAGCATCAATTAAAAATCTCGACAAATTTTATTCCCAGACATATTTCATACTCCACATTTTTCGTGCCCACCGCCTGACTTTTGCTCGCAGGGCGAAAAAAAAAATTCGCCTCAAGAAAAAAGCTCACCCGGTGCAGTCTACATCCCGAACACGGCGAGACAGCACAGAGGCTCGAACTTGAATTGAGAAAGGAAAAAAGTAAAATACGAAGTCTGTGTATACGCTACAAAGAGTGACACTTTTGGGCATGCGTGTGCGCGTGTCTCTCCTTGAAGATCCCGCATATACGTTCGCTGCGGGGCGTGTGGCGGGCATGAAAAAGAAGCAAAAAAAAAAAGAAATTCGGCTCTCGTTCTCGCGATATCACGGACTCACGGGTAAACGCGATAAATCTGGCGAGACATACTTAGACGGGTGTCAGCATGATGTATGAAGGAGTTCGCGCATTCTCGCGAAACCCCTCGGTGTTTCCAGCACGGATGTGACGTGTATACGTTTTGGATGTATACATTTATATATATATATATATATATATATAGCGATGCACATACTAAGAGATATTCCTCGATATTCTTCAGCATCTCTCTTTCTTCCTCTCTCTCGCTAAAAAGAACTTTCCCTTTTGTCCCACCGGCAAATTCCAATGGGGATGAAAAAGAAGCAAATATTTCCACGAGAAAAGTGCTTTGTCTATGAAGCCGAAGATTCTCGCTACGTATCGAGTCGGCAGACGAAACGAGAGCAAAAAAAATGAATTCTAAAAGAAAAAGCTCGAGGTGACCTACCCCCTCCCTCTTCTCGCAACAATGGCGGCGCGTTCGTAAAAAAAAAAGGTTCTTTATCCGGGCTACAAAATAACAGGAGCGAATGCGAATAAAAGTCAGAATCGATCAAGACACATCGGATTAGAAAGAAGAAGAAGAAAAAAAAAGGAAAAACGAGAAACCGCCTCCCTTATTTCCTCAGCGGGAGAATCTTCAATCTTCTTATATATAAAATATATTACAGAAGCCCCGAAAGGGCCTCGCTGTATGTGTAGAGGTATAGTCTGACTCGGGACCGAAAGAATACGCGGAGCTCTCGGAAAAAAAAACGAGCGAGAGACGATGAATTTTATTTTATAGTTGGATAGAGGAGAGAGAGAGAGAGAGAGAGAGAGAGAGAGAGAGAGAGAGAGAGAGAGAGAGAGAGAGAGAGAGCGAGAGAGAGAGGGAGAGAGAGAGAGGCGAGGCTGCCTGGCTGCTACCCCCCTGCGCCAGGATCCCAAGACTCCTAAGGGTGGAATATGTTTCGTATCATCATAGGGAGGTTACAGCAGCCATCTCCTTCCATACCGCCTCCATAACGCCGTTCTCTCCCAACGCGCTCTCCGCGCTCCTTCCTCCTCACCTCGCCATCCTCTTCTCGACAACCCTCTCTCTTTCTCTCTGCCCCCCTCGAACTTGGGCATCCGCCATTTTGAATACATTCTCACCCCGGCCGGAGAGTTATCTCCCAAACGTTTCGATTTCCCATTTAAAGGATCTTATATATACACGCGGCGAGAGCAGAGCGTACGAGTTCGGCCGCGTATAGAATGGGCTTGAAATGGGGTTGAGAAAAGCGTGGGTGGGCGGGGGTGTGAGAGGGAGGGAGATGGTGAGGTGAGTATTGTGGGGGCTGCGGGAGCTGTCTGAAAATATTAGCTGGCTCGTGCTCTCGTTCGCTCTGTTTCTCATCCCCCTTTTTAACACCCCTTTTCTTCGATATAGCTCTCTCTCTCTCTCTCTCTTTGGCCCTCTCTCTTTCTCTCTCGGCTGCTATAACATCGTGGGTACTCAGGTTATACGTGCCTCCACTCTCGAACCTACTTCTTACATACCCACCCCTAGCCAGAGAAAAAAACAATCCTCATCGTTCTGCGAGTGAGAAAACGTACCGCGTTTCATCTCCAACGTTTTCTTTTTTCCATTCTTTTTTTTCTCCCGCGAGATGCCATACGCTTTTATACGAGAGAGATCCGGTACGAAGAACCGCCCAACGTTGTGGCTACAGAGGAGGATGGGGAGAGGGATAATATGGATAACATTTGCCGACTCACTCACCCAGCAAAAAAAATGTTCACAATAATGAGCCATAAGTTCAAAAAAAAAATGACTGCTCGAGCTTCAACCCTCGCGAAGAGCGAATATGCACCCCCCCCCCCCCCCGTCTTTCACGTCAATTTTTCCACTCCGTAAATTCACCATTCAACGTGTCTCGAAACTCTTTCGACTTGCACGAGTGCTCGTGTACTCAATAATCGGCTGGCGCACGTCCGTCATGTCAATCTTTCGGAACCGAGTCGTCAAAGTTCGATAATAAAACCGGAAGCGCCCCGGTGGGTAAAAGCGAGACAAAATTGTGGAACTTAAGCAGAGAAAGAGAGAGAGAGAGAGAGAGAGAGAGAGAGAGAGAGAGAGAGAGAGAGAGAGACAAAGGAAAATAGAAAAAAAGACAGAGAGAGGCGAGCAATATCGAAGGTAAGAGGCAGCTCCAACATTGGCGTAACCAAGGGGGGCTTAGGGTGGGCTCGGCCACCCCCAGAAAGCCCCCCCCCCCCCCGCCACCCCCCATAGAAGAAATCGATAAAAAATACTGAACTTTAAATTTTATTTATTTAATTCAAATGTATCAATTTTATTTAAGTTTCACTCAGGCGGTCTTAAAGAAATCGTTTAATGAAACTTGAACCATTGCTTTCGTCGTACTTTCGTAATTTGTAAAAAAGTAACTATTTCATTATGTAAATTAAATAGGTATCCAATTACTGGGCAAAAGCAATACATTAGATTTGCCGGTCGTTACACAACAAAAATAAAACACTGGAAGTTCAACATTTACTACCAAGTTGTAGATAATATAATTGTAAATCAAAAATTGTTGATTCGACAATCTACCGTTAGCTCGTGCAATTGATGCATTGTTTTATTTGGATATGAAGAAGAAGAGGAATCCATCAATAATTATAGAAAAATCTTAATAATTGATATGTCACCCTTAGAGGCTGAAGCCGTTGTCATGAAAAACATACTTTAATTTAAAAATGATAAAATGAATGCGGAGATTTTAAGAAAGCATATTAAAAAGGAGTACTGCCCTAGCTTGTATGTACTTTTCCAAGCAGCACTGAAAATTGTTAGAAGCACAATGCTTTAGGAACGACTCTGTCACATGTCAATGCTGAACATGGAGAACGACATTGTTAGAAAACAATACCAGCTGAAAAAGTGTTGGGCCGATTTGCAGAAAAAAAGTAGAAAACTAATCGTGAGTACCTAGTTAAAGTGAAATTTAAAGACCGGTAACTGGATTAAAGAATTATGAAAAAAATTAGTTGATTATTTTTTTAAGTATTGCAAGAGTTTGATATTAATGTTGACATGAACGTGTGCTTTAAGCAAGTTTCATATTTCATGTGTGTTACGCGATTACCGACTATTGTGTAAATTTTATTTAAAAAAAGAGCCGATTGTGATCAAAACCTGTTTTTGTCATATCCCTAGCCCCCTCCCGCCCCAAAAAATGCTGGCTACGCCAATGAGCTTCAACCTATAAGGTGCACAAGACCGGGGCTATGGATGAAAAAAAAATTAACATAGCCGACCGAATTTTACGACTGTTTTCGAATTCAGGACCTGACTGGCTTAGGTAATATACGACGAAGACAGGAGCAGTGGACAAGAGGAAAGGTGGCAATAAACGTACAAATCCCTATACCGATGTTTTCCGGTTTTGTACTTCCGTCGCGGAATACTGCGGTGTGTGCTCATGTAAGAATAAGGTGGCGATGCGCATCGATCTTAATAGGGGATATATAAATTGAAGAGAGGATATACCTCCGGCCGTTTGAAGGCAATCCTCAACTTTTTAAAAATCAATTATTGAGCACGGAGCCATTGGTGTTTACATAATATTGAGTTTACATTAAAATCGAAGAGAGACAAAATAATGACGATCAATCAAAACATAAACCTCACTAAAATTTCTCAGTTCAAATAAAAATAACGATTTCGAATTTAATATAACTATTTATATAATGTATTTTCTGTACAAACTTTTACATCCCATTTCATCCTTTTAGGGGTTGCTTTAAAAAAAACAACATGTCTTAGTGAACCTCTACGCCCTTTAAGGCATATATCTTCAGAATTTCATTGAGATAAAAGCAGATAAATCGGTTTCCCCGTACAAACTTCAACACCCCCGGTTACACCTCAAATTAGAGGTTGTTTTAAAAAATCCTAAAATATGAGTTTTATTATTTGTTTTGAAGAATACTTATACCACGTTTTGAGTTGATGAACGCAAGGAATACAATGTTTCATAGAAACTTTTACACCCCATTTCATCCCGTTAGGAGTTGATTTTCGAAAAATCCTTTCCCAGTGCACCTCTACACCTTCTAAGGATCATATCTTCCAAACTTCAAATTTCTATCTTCAGTGGTTTGGGCTGTGCGTTGTCTTTCAGTCAGTCAGTCACGGAGCCGTTTTATATGTATAGATTAAATGGTTTTCACAGACGTATCCAGAAAAGTTTGTAAAATAATCAAATAAAGTTTGAACGAAAAAAAAAAACAGTTTCAAAACATTTCTCGATAACAATACAGCCTTTAAAGAAATTGTATAATTCAATCGTTAACAATAGAGTTTTATTACGAAAAAGATATATCTTAAACAACAAAATTGTAACCAAGATACTACATAGCTCTATAGAATGAATTATATTATTGTAATATAATTTTGCAATTGTTCAAAGTGATCGAAAACTTTTGACCGGTACTGTATACACACACGCATATATATATATATATATATATATATATATATATATATATATATATATATATTCACGTACGTAGCCAAAGGAATGCGCGTTCGATAGTGTACGCGCGCGTAAAGCGAGCGGCGTTTTCAACGAAGGCGAAACGTTATATACCGTATGCTTATTTTAATTGAAACAGTCGAATGCCCTCTCGCTTAGCAAGTCTCATCCCCTAGGAGTCGCGAGCGCCACTTGGAGCAACCCCTCGTCGTTCTTGCCACCCCAAATCCACCTAGAACCCCCTAGCCCCCCCCCCCCCTACCAACAGCGCCTATATCCTTGACGCTGTTAAAACGATCGAGTCGTTTCCGTTTCTCTCGCGGCGAGAACCCGGGATATTGTTTCAAACGAATATGCAAATCATGAGTGAGCTGGGTACACTCAGGGGGGGGGCAGGGTTTTCGCAGTCAACCGAGATACCCAGTTATAGTTATAAGGACGACGATATATATATATATGTATGTATATAAAGTACCGATTGGTAACGCGCCATAGTAATTTCTATTGATTCACTCGGGGACTCGGTATACGAGAAGCGATCCCAACCGGATATCGCTCCTATGAGGATGAGCCGATATGAGAGAGAGAGAGAGAGAGACTCACGCCTCGCGACTATAGGAGAGAGGCTTTTACCGATCGGCTCTCGATCTACGCGAAATACGTGCCACGAATATATCCTCGATTATTGCGGAGCATTTGCCTTCGCTGTATCTCGCGTACGGACCATCGCCTCGAGTCGTGCAACATTCTACAGCCTCCACGTGTATATCTGTGTACAAGCGTACATATAGCAAATTCGAATACGATATTAGAGGGAATGAGCTTTATGAGGGCTTTTGGAAGAGGCACCAGATCTTGGAAGAAAATTGTAAGGGGTGACTCGCTCCGAGAAACAATACAGGAATGGCCGCTAGAGAGAGAGAGAAAGAGAGAGAAAGCGGAAAAGCTCTCGGTCGCGCGTCCTCGATGGAACATTTTTCACTGCTGTAGCCTCGAGGACCAACGCAATTCCGAGGGTAATCGAAGAGAAATTGAGTACTTGCTCCTGGAATCTTTAGAGGGATGGGGTCGTATCAAAGAAATTAGATTAATTAAAGGATTACGGGGATCCAATGCTACGGTTTTACTTTTTTTTTATAGGGTAGGAGTGAGGAGAGGGTCGGGGGTTTGCGGATGAGAACGATATTAGAAATCGTTTATCACGAGAAGTGCGTAAATATTCACTAGCTCTTGCGTGCAGCGAATTGAAATTCATTCATCAATACGAGCAAATTGAAAGTCGTTGCAAAAAACAGGGTGCGAAATTTTTTTGGCAAAGCGTCACTCGCGCGAATTACACTAGCCTTTCTGCGAGTCAATTCGATTCGATGTCCAGCACGTAAGGACGAGATGGATAATTGATTTCGTTCTGAAAATATTCTTATTCGACGGATCCGACACTTGGTCGTCAACATAGCCAAGGGACAAGAAAAACACGGCTGCTTTCGCGCGGACTTAAGCGAGGCAAAGCAAATATTGGAAAAAGGGGCTCAAGTCCTGTGCGAGAGTGTTCTCGAGTACATCACACGCGTACAAGCTCGCTTCTGGTATTTACAACTTTCTTCAACGAAAATACTTTACGCATGTAAGAAGAGTGACCAGGGAACTTTCTGTAAATAAAGAAACACGAGTATCCGAAGGGTTGGAGAAAATACTCCATCCTATTGATAATAAAATCCCAAGATTTTGGTACTCTCGTTAACAATATTTACGAACATTTTTGTCCTTGTTTCATTCACAATGCTTCACGAAGGGTTAAGGTTTTATTAATATTTCATCAATATATGATCAATATTTTAATAATTTTTATCGGAATTTTATCAATAATCTGTCAATATATTATCAATACTTTATCAATATTCTATCAATACGTTACCAATATTTTATCAATGCTGTATGAATATTTTATTAATAATTTATAAATATTTTATCATTATGCTTTATCAATAGTTTATCGATACTTTATCGATATTTTATCAATATTCTATCAATACTTTATCAATATTTTATCAATACTTTATCAATGTTCTATCAATACGTTATTGATATTTTATGAATACTGTATCAGTATTTCATTAATAATTTATCAATATTTTATCGGAATTTTATCAGTATTTATCAATATTTTATGAATATTTTATGAATATTTTATCAATACTTTATAAATACTTTATCAATATTCTATCAATACGTTATCAATATGGTTGAAATTCCGAACTTCGAATGCTCCGACGGTTGAAAATTCCTAATTTTAATGTTCCGAAACTACAAATTTCCGAAACTACAGTTGACTGCAAATGATGTAGAACGGTACGAGTAGCAATAGAAAAAGAATACAAATATGACTTCTTATACGAGATAATTGTCACAAATAGTATGAAGAAGATCAACGCTTGATTTGAACGACCAGTAATACGACATACAAAACTCCGAATATGTAATATTAATCATGCCACAAAATTCCGAAATTTTTATTATAGAAAACGAGCTATATCAGAAAGTTTAAATATAATAAAAGCTAACAAAAGATTTGTCAGGTTCACGAAAGTTTTGAACTCCGGAAATCATAGCTTCGATCATCCAGTGTGCGAAAACTGAAGTTTAAATAGTGTAAGACTACGAAAAAGAACGTTCAGAACGTTACAAATTCCGAAAACTCACACATAAAGCAGACAGCAAGTTAGCCTAACGCGTTTAAATGGCAGCACCACCATTTGTTTTGACGGTGATCAGATTTTCGGAGTTTTAGTCTTTCGGGTAAATTTCTTTCGGAATTTTGATCTTTCGGGGTAGTATTCTTTCGGAGTTTTGATCTTTCGTGGTAGAATATTTTCAGAGTTTTGATCATCCTTCACGTTTTATTGTGAACATATATTGTAATGATGTTTAGCTATCGATATTCTTATTTTCGGAACTTTTCCCTGTACAAAACTTCACCATTCAGGAACTCGAATTTCTCAGTACTCGGAATACAGAAGTATTGAGTACTAGCTAATAAATTCGGAACTTTGAGCGTTCTGATAATTCAAAGTTCGGAATTTTAACCCGGCCCTATTCTATCAATACTTTATAAATACCTTATCAATATTCTATCAATACGTTATCAATATTTCATCAATATTGTATGAATATTTTATTCATAATTTATTAATATTTTATCATCATGCTTTCAATACTTTATCAATATTTTATCATTATGCCTTCAATAATTTATCAATATTTTCGCATTATGCTTTCAATACTTTATCAATATTTTATCGATACTTTATCAATATTCGATCAATACTTTATAAATATTTTATGAATACTTTATAAACATTTAATTACAATTTAAATTTAATTTATCATTATTTTTACTAACAATATGTCTCGTATCTCGTTGGCTTAACTTGGTCTTGACGAGGCAGAGATAAAAGTTCCTTCAACAGGACTAAATGGCTCGCGAGCTGCCTTAAAAATAGCGAGTACAGATGAATGGAAAATTTTGTATTTTCTCATTTTACGGTGACCCCCGAAACGTTACCGGACCTGCCACGTGAAAGCTCATTAGACAAATAATTTCTGAAGTCTCATTCGGCTGGAGGAGCGCGAGAAAGAGACCGAGGGAGCAAGAGAGAGACGGAATTGGTGAATTTATATCTGCGACTGTGTCTCATCCCCCTTATTCAAGGGTCCGTGCGGTATCCGCACGTCGCCTCACTCTCGTTGGGTAACTAAGTGAGAGAGTGACCCGTACTTTGTTCGGCTCGGGCACACGGGGGCCAAGAATATATTGATAGTCAGCTCAAAACTCCATTAGGGCCCGCGCGGGTACGAGTATTCTCTCGTAAATACGAAAATGCTATCCCATTATTTACTGGTTAATTGGATTAATGAGACTCGTTATTCCGAGAGAGAAGGAGAGAGAGAGAGAGAGAGAGAGAGAGAGAGAGAGAGGGAGAGAGAGGCAGGGAGCGAGGCTGCATCGAGTCGCAACAGCCCTCGGGTTTCTCTACGTCCTAGGAGCAGAACTATAATGCACAAACATACACACACACGGTTTGACACCTAGACTGTATAGCCATAGCAGGAAAAGGGATTGAGCGCACGACGCGGGTCCACAAGGGGTAAGACCGTCGCGTGGACAAATACGACCAAGTTCTCCACGATTACAGACGCACACCAACACAAAACACGTATACAAGGAGCCTCGAAAACGCAGGAGATCCTCTCACGGTAACTGCTACGGTTCAGGAACCCCGACACACTCTTCTGGCCACGTAACTCCTCCTGGCTGTACCAACGCTACTTTCGGATTTCCACTTACCCGTATTATCGACGAGCTTATTTTGGCAAAAATGATACACTGAAAAAAAAATACTTGGTCTGGCTATCCGTCATTGGGGGTGCTGAGAATCGTTTATTAAAAAAATGGAATGTTAGGCTGCGTGGGAATTTTTTTTTTTTACATCGAACGAAGGAATATTTGGAGTAATTCAATATTTCAGGGTTTCATCTCAACATTTCGTTGGCCACGTGTGCCAGTTCTTTTTTGGTTTTGGAAAAACCAAAAACACTTTTGGAAAAAAGTACTGGCCACATGTGCAAGTAGTTTTTTTTTGTCTGAATACGTATATGACTCAGTGCCTCAAATTAAAGTGTCTCAAAGTGGCTGCGTAAGCTTGCAATTTTTTTATTACGATTTTTGGGTGCGTGGTTTTATAGCCGAGGGTCTTAATTTTAATTTGAAACAAAGATTTTGCGAGAATTTAAAAAATTCGCCGTATTATAAATATTTTTGTGAAGGGTTGGATCACCTTCTGCGTGGCGGCGAATCGCTCAATGCAATGAACCCTTTTTTTTTGCGTTTATCTCGAAGCTATGTTTTATGAAACGGTGTCAGTCGTATCTCTAAATCTATTCGTCCGATTTACTCCATATTCAGACAGAGCATAGTTTATAACATTTTCTATCGTATGACTGAATGAATTTTTTCGTATGGTTCTCCATTTGGTACTAACAAATTATAAAAGTTCTTTTATCGAAAAGCTAAGCTTTTTTCTACAGCTTGCCATTTTGGTAATTGTTAGAATAAAAAAAAATCCAGTGATACGAAAGTTTTATTATTACACTGAAAATACATTTTTCAATTTTTCATATCAGATCACTCTACTTGCCAGGACCATTTACACCTATCGGCCATGCAGCAACGGCAGTGCTTTCTTTAAATAATAATAACTAAATTGCTCATCAATATTTTTCAGTAAAAAAATTGACTCAAACTTGGCAAGACTATGTATTGATTATGTGTAAAATCCCGACCTCGTCATCCCAATACTCTCATCAGAAAATTATTAAATCCAACTTTATAGTTGGCTACCGTCGTTGCACAATGTAAATTTCGTTGTGACCGTGCGTCATACAGGTTGTACAGGTTTTATGCGATCTACACAGCCATAAAAGATAGACGCGAAGTGAAACAAAAAGCCAATACGGTTTTTTTCGAATAACGAAGTAGAAATATCTAAAATAAAGGGTGTCTCAAAATGACCTGACATTTTTATTTAACAATAAAACGTATTATTTATTTGAAAAGTACGAATATTTTTATTTTAATGTAAGGTACAAAAATGGAGATTATGTGTGGAACACAATATCCGATAAATGGCCATCTCGTCTCTATTTGCAAACGTTCATTCTTTGGAAAACATTTTCAATAACATTTTGGCATAATTGCGGACTAATTTCGTTAATCGTGCGTCCAATTGCTTCCTTGAGCTCCGGAATGGAATCTGTGGATCATTGGCATACACTTTTTCTTTCAGAAAAACCCCAAAGAAAGAAGTCCAATTTGCATCAAATCGCACGATCTTGGTGGCCAATTCACATCGCCGCGACGCGAGATAACACGACCATGAAACTTCGTCTGCAATAACTGCATTTTTTCGCAGTGAACTTTCAAAATTTCTATGCGTTGCTCGATCGTGCAATTCTCCATGACTAAACCTCAATACTTCCTAACGCCAGTTGTGAAAGATTAATACTCTATGTCCGCCACAAAAAAAAAATGGCGCGCAATTAAAAATATAAGATCATTTTGAGACACCCTTTATTTATTGCCCGTATATCCGTGGGTAAAATAAGCCGAAATATATCCACTTTTTTAATTGTCACCGTGTATAGTCTCGTAAAAGTTCCAATGGTCTTAGCAGCAGGTGCGTATCTTTTCCGTAATGAGAAAAGATGCTCGGGTGCGTTCACAGGGACGATCCGTGCGCGTCCCGCTATGATAAAGCACACCTGTGGGGATTCGCGAGAGAAACTCGAGGAACTCCTCTAGATGTCTCTTCGAAGGCTGGTGCGTGTCTGGGAGTCGCAGGAAGTAATTGAGAGCAAGACATTACTCTTGTTATATGAATATATACATATATATATATGTGTGTGTGTGTGTGTGTACCTGCTTGTAGCACGTATGATTCGAGGAATTCGATCATCTCTCCGTGGCCGCTCCTCACGCGAAGAATCTCTCGCGGTGGGTAAGTTCGCGCGGATGTCTCAGGAGACAGGTGTAACTTTGGCACGATGTCCAGAGCACGATGCCGAGACTCATACCGAGGAACAGTTCCAGAGGTCTCGTGGTACATCGTCGAGCCACGCGTCTGACCGTCTGCACGTGTCCTGTCTGGCCAGTTACCCGCCATATCTACTTGCATCTACTTTTATGCATGTCGAACGCATTCACTCGAGACCGGTGATGACTTATAAGGTCGTGTTTTGCTGACTTATACGTCAATGCACTCTCGAGACGAGTTCGCATAACCTTGGACTGTCCTCGTAGACTTGTTTCTCTTTTTCTCTCTTTTTTTAATCTATAACAATGATGAATTTGTTTTTTTGATCGTTCGTAAATTTATTTTTTTAGTCGATTTATGTATGGAGTAAGAAAATTTGCAAAAACAGATAAATTGGAGGTACTCCGTTCCATGGCAACTGGGCAAGAGACAAATCCAAACAAATCCCATATTCCCAATCTTTCGTTTTTATTATATAATTTTCCTCATTTTGCGATAACATTTGTCTTTTGACAGCAGAGTAGTCGCGATTATTTTGATTCGCCAAGCTGATTGTTCCGTTTTTGCTGCGCGAAGATTAATTACAAGTGGAAATTTTCGATCGAGCGTAATCGCGGAGAGTTATCCAAAGTCAATTATTTGAGTGGCGCGGAATGAGCAGTAGTGCAGGGGGACGGGGGGGGGGGGGGTGGAGAGTGTTCGCGTTATAGGAGTAATAAATCGACGCCCGAAACGTCACGCAGCCTCTCTCACTCGTTCGTGTTCACTCCCGCAACTTTTGGAAGTCAAAACGTGCGAATTCATTAATCAGCAAGTGTCGTCGCCTACCTTCCTTCTTTGGTCTGGCAGTTACGAAACGGCTTTTCTCCCTCGCTATTATATCGAATGAAATTAATGAGATACACAGAAATACACTCGACTTCCGGCAGAGACCCAAACCGAATCGCCAGCAGTAACACCCCCCCCCCCCCCCCCCCCCCCCCCCCCCCCACCGCCCATCGCTCTCTCTCTCTCTCTCTCTCTGCCTCTCTGGTGCTCATAGTTCCGGCAGAACGATCTCCCTTCAAGATTCGATTCGCGAACGGAGACGTGAAGTAAGTAACGTCGCTGCAAGCAGACGCGCCCTTGCATAAAGAGACCAAAGTTTTGCATCGTGCTCATACGCAGACTTTGGAGCAATCGACATATGTGGGCCACGCTTTCGTTCCAGTCTGGTACGCATCAAGGGCTTACATGCTTCCAGCGTTTAAACGAAAGTCGATCCATTTATTGTCGATTTCTATTCCGTGTATTTTACGCGTAAAAGAAAAATTAATTCCGAAATCTACATTCATCGAGACGGTCTGCAACACAACTTGAAGAATTTTCAATTTTTAAACGCTTTCTTTTCGATCTTCGGAAATAGATTTTCAATAGTGTGGAGCTGTTTATTTTTCATTTTTTATTTATATTTTTTATAGAAATAAAAAGCCCAAAGACTAGCACGAAAAAAACATTTCACTTAAAAATGTGATGTCCTTGTCTTTTTTCGAAATTCAAAGATTTGGCTTGTTGGACTGTGAATATAAAATAACTTTGCAAGAACTTTATATTTATTTATTTTATCATTTTATCTAATTTTATATTTATTATATTTATTTTGATCATTTTATCAAATTTTATATTTATCTTTATCATTTTGTCTGAAATTATATTTATCTTTTTATGTAACTTTATATTCATCTTTTATCGAAGATCTTTCAGGTCTTTCAACCCATGGGGCAATCATCATGGAGACCATGGGATATTTTCGCCAGTGGCGTACTCAAGCTACCAACAAACAATACCCAATGGATATACAACCAAAACCAGTTACAACGACATTGAAGCGGCCCTGCATTACCGGCGTTATAGCCGATAGTCGTTATGAGCGATATATGCCTGGTTATAAAGAAATTAAAGAGACCACGCAGTACCGTCGTTATAGATGATACGTCATTGTAAGCAATATCGTAATAAGCGTTTTCAACTGTATTCCAAAATCTTTTAACAATCAACTCTCCGAAAAAGAAGAAAAAAATCCCTCATCCATCCTATTTCCTGCCCAGCCGGAGGTACATAACCGTTTAGCCCTGAACCACTGAAATTCCATCCCCTCCGATGAATCGATGAATCGACGAGGATGTTCCCGTTACAAAGTAACGCTGAGGAACAGTAATGAAGAACCGTATTGTTCGTACGGGAAAAACGATGCACGTATACGTCAATGTATACGATTCGTAGGCACACAATGTACCTGGATGATCCTGGGAGTAGAATCGCTCGGGCGATATGGGTGGTGGACGGTATAGGAAAAGTGGGAAACCGCGCTGTCCTCTTCGTCATAGCAGAAGAGCACGTGCCTCAAGCGGCACACATATACGCTGGGAGTGAAAATCGTATAGGCATGGAGGGACTATAGGGACCGAGGGAGAGGTCGAAGGAGGGTTGAAGGGTGGTCCGGACGACCACACGCGAGCAAGCGCGAGAGAAAGAGAGAGAGACAGAGAGAGAGAGAGCTGTACATAAACCATATATAGCTCCGTCGTTCTATCTAGTGGCTCTACCATATACACTGTACTATTTGTACGAGCTATAGGGTAGAGGTTGGAGGGAGGTTCGGTTGACCGTGAGGGGATAGGAGAAAGAGAGGGTCGGTGTACGCGTTTGATGCCGAGGCGAGGGTGTAGGGGGGGGGTGGGGGAGAGGCTGAGGGAAAACGCGTGCCAGTGTGAGGGAGCACCCCAGTGGACGCGGCGACCCCGCTCCAGAAGAGACCGATGGTGATACGCGTTCTGGGCGTGAGGGGTAGAGAAAGAGAGAACCGTGGAGAAGAGAGTTGGCGAGAGGGCGCACACGTAGGAGCAAGAGTAAGCCACACGGGGGGTGTAAAGATGGCGGCCAGAGGATATATATAGCCGCGTCGGTTATGATAAGGCGATGCTTTAATGACAGCGAGTTTCTATGGCAACCGGTTGGTACGGGAGGGGCGGGGGGGTGGTTGGCCGGACGCCGCCGCCGCTGCCGTCGCTGCCGCCACACCGCTAAGGCCGCCGCGACGCCCGGCGTCGGTCAACACCAGGCGAAACGTCGGATCGCGGGCGGAGAGGGTGTTCCTCGTATGAAACGAGCCGAGGAAGAGCGGAGAATACCCGGAGGAGTGAGAAAGTACGGGACGGAGTGAAAGAGGGGTATCGAGCGGCCAGGCCAGCGTCCAGACTATACAGCCGCCATACTAGTGCGCTCACTCGTACTTCCCCGCGCTTGCTGGACACCGCGGTAACGTCGGGGATGAATTTCTCTCTGTGGATGAGAACGTGTGGGTAGGTAGCCTCAACCATTCCGCACACGTCCAAAGACCACACACCAAAGCGGCTCTCTCTCTCACACGCACTCACTCTGGTGGATTCTCGCATCCTCTTGGTCCGCGAACATCGTTGGGTTTGCTGGACGCTGCGGTGTTGCCGCCCGCGCCCACCATCCTCTTCTCTCCACCTAGTGCCAGTTGCGACGGGCCTCGTTCTCTTGGTCACTGTACACATCTCGTTCTCGCTTTCTCCATTCTCTCCGCCTCTACCCTCTGCCCCTTCGGTCGCCACCTCCAAGCAACCCCCCGCGCTCTACCCCTCTCGATAACATCCCCGGACGGCTCGACCCTCCGTGTACAGTCATACGCGTAGCACACTGTCCCGGTATACACAGAGGCGCTTTTCCCTTTGCTCTTCCGGCCAGATGAAGCACGGAGGTTGAGAGGAGGTCGTGCACAGCCGCTCGGACATTGCTCACACGCACACCCCCGCACCCCGATCCTGCAGAGGCTTACAACAATGGTACATTATTCGCCTTGAAGTAGGGACGGCGGGGGCGGCCTGACGCGCCCTCTGTACGGGTATGTGTGTACGGGTGTGGGTGTGGGCCCGACATCGCTACCACCAACGTCGAGACTTTCGGGTTGACAATGCAATTTCGAAATTACACACGACCACCGGGAGGAAAAGCATCCCGGAGGGCGAGAAACGAGGTTGCGCCGTTCTCCAATGCTTCGTGACCATGAGGACCCTTCCATTTGGGGGATAATAAAAAATGCCTTTGATCCGCGAGCATTCGAGAGACGCGGATTCACTTCGCTACGAAGAACGTACTTTTCAATAGAAGTCGAGAGAAGCCAAGAACTCTCGCATATTTTGATCCTGTTACCGTTGGTCCGATTCGAGGAATAATCGTGTCGAAAGATTCGAATGATCGGCATGGCCAATCCGATCCCAGCAACCTTGGATGGCGACGGTGATCGCGGTTGGTAACATTTCAGAGGTTTACCCAAAATATTCGTTGCTTGAGGATTCTTCTTGGCCCGAAGTTGGTCGGATTCCGACGATCAAATGAAGCGTGCGAATCAAACTCTGACGTGGGAGGCAAAGAAGAACGCGGGTATCCGCTATGACGCTTCGGCTCGACCCTTCACCTGCAAGAGATCACGCGATCAGCCTTTCAGCCAGGAACGTTTTAGCGAACATCAAAGAATCCCGGGAGCTCAACCAAGGTCTTTCCCTCCTCCGCTCCATTTTTCGCACAGGGAATCAAGTTGTACGAACTGAGGGTAGAAAAAGCAGGCGGGGGAGCGGTGGATGAGAGGAAGAAAGTGGGGTATTTCTCGGAAAGAGAGAGAGAGAGAGAGAGAGAGAGAGAGAGGAGAGAGAGAGAGAGAGAGAGAGAGAGAGAGAGAGACAGAGAGAGAGAGAGAGAGAGAGAGAGAGAGAGAGAGAGTGAGAGAGAGACCACAATAATCTGGTTAGCCGCTTCGGGGCAACGAGAGAAAAGAGAACGCGATGGAAAGACAGAAACGGAGATACGAGCTTTCTACATCGAAGTAATTGTATTTCCGCCCTTTCGGAGGTACTCGTGTCTTTCAGCTTTGATTAGCAGCAGACTCAGACCTGGCCGTAGAAAATCTTGCGATACCAAAATCGAAGCAATCAACTTCGTAGTGTCGAAAAACATGCCGGTAAATCTGTCTTCTACTTTCAGCTGACGACTTTCAAATGTAGAACATTGAACTTACAGCCTAAGTGACAGTACCTGCAACCAATGAAGGCCTGAGTATGTCAGCGAGTGGACACGCTACAGATCCAAGTGTGTTGTTTTAACACAGCTACCTTGTAGTTACTTTTTACACATTTCCGAGAGTTTAATTTCCGGATTCGCCCCATGCTTTTTGTATTATACACTTAAGTGTATTTTTTCTATGCATATTTGGTGTGTTATTTAATTATTTTTAACATACTCCATGCGTGTTGATTCAAGGCAAAATAGAATGATATACTCAACTCAGAATTCTACGTCAATAGTTTTTTTTTAATTATAATTCGTCATTCCCAAACATCTGAAAATGATTTTTTTCAAAGAAAACATTTCACCTGCACATGGAATCGCACCTGCAATCTACTTGCATATATACTACGCACGCTGTTTCTACGCTATCGAGTGCTTGCAGCATTGTATTATTTAATCGTAAAGGGTGTCTCAAAATGACCTGACATTTTAAATTGCGCGTCATTTTGTTGTGGCGAACATAGAGTACAATTCTTTGACAAGTGGCATCAGGAAGTATTGAGGTTTAGTCATAGAGAATTACACGATCGAGCAACGCATAGAAGTTGTGAAAATTCACTGCGAAATAATGCAGTTATTGCAAACGAAGTTTCATGATCGTGTTATCTCACGCCGTGGCGATGTGAACTGGCCTCCAAGATCATGCGATTTGACGCCACTGGACTTCTTGCTTTGAGGTTTTCTAAAAGGAAAAGTGTAGCCAATGACCCACAGACCATTACGAAGCTCAAGGAAGCAATTGGACGCACCATTAATGAAATTAGTCCGCAATTATGCCAAAATGTTATTGAAAATTTCGTCAAAAGTGTGAACGTTTGCAAACAGGGACGAGGCGGCCATTTATCGGATATTGTTCCACACATAACCTCCCTGTTTGTACCTTATATTAAAATAAAAATATTCGTACTTTTCAAATAAATAGTACGTTTTATTAATAAATTAAAATGCAGGTCATTTAGAGACACCCTTTAGTTATGGCACAGCAGACAAAACTAATTGTAATAACAATTAGTTATTGTCATTGCGGTAATTAGAGAGTTTCATAAAATATCATGATATCGATTTTTTCAAACATAATCTATATATACCAGGTATGTATATTAAATATGAAACCGGAATTTTTGTATAGAAAATACACGTTTATTGTATGAAAATGATGAAAAATATTTTATTCGAAGTATTGTCCATTGCCAGCTATACAGTTTTCCAACCTGTTTGGCAATTAGTGAATGCCACGCAAAAAAAAACTGTTGCTCTTTTGAGGCAAACCAGTCATCGAGCCGTTTTCGTACATTTTCATAAGAAGTAAAGCGCTGCTCAGCAAGTACGTGTCCCATCGATGCAAATAAGTGGTAATGGGACGGAGCCAAGTCTGGTGAGTAAGCCCCATGCGAAAGTATTTCCCAACTAAGCGCCTCAAACGCTTCCTTGGACCAGTTTTGCTGTGTGTGATGGTGCATTATCATGAAGCAAAATCACTTTGTGTTGCCTTTTTTTGATATTCTGTTCGTTTTTCACGCAAAGCTTGATTCAAATCGATCATTTGTTGTCGGTAGCGTTCAGTATTAACAGTTTCATTGTCATCCTCATCCAACAATGCTTGCAATTCGCTGTCTCCAAACTTTTTCGGTGGCCTCCCACGTTCTTCGTTTCTCACGTCAAAAACGCCACTTTTGAATTTTTTAAACCACTCAAAGCACTGTGATGTACCAAGAGCATGCTCACCGTAAGCTTCGACAAGCATTCGATGCGATTCTGCAGCAGTTTTCTTCAAATGGTAAAAGAAAATTAATGCTGTCCGTAAATCGTAATTTCCAGGCACAAAATTCGATATGTTCAACTCTATAACAAACTATGTTGGGATATGAAACTTGTATTGTTGTGAGTTAAAAATCTTTGTCAGATGTCAACAAAGCAAATGGCGCCAATGACGCGACTTGACGGTAACTGCATTGACAGCTAGGGCCATCTATGGGCAAATTCCGGTTTCATATTTACAGACCTGGTATACGTGGGGGCCGGATCCGAGGACGAGTGTTACGAGTCTACTTTGGCAAGTAAGGCAGTGACAGGAGAGAAGACAGGCAATCGATCCACAAACGCGAGCACGAGTAGCACGATATTAATGTATGATGATCGAATTCATTTGAATAAAGTTATTAATTTCCGTTTCTTGAAATTGCTAACTGAACATTGGCAGTCGATTATTTCTCACTACCCTCTTCTGGTTGCTACATATGTATATATATATATATATATGACAGTGAACAGTACTTCGACGGGTTTTTCTACATGAAATAGGGAGGGGGAGGGAAGGCAAGAGAGAAAAAGAGAGAAAGATGTTAACACGATAATGTATCTTTAACCGCCATATTTTAATTAACAAGCCCGGTTCGATTAATTTCATTTAAACAGGTATAAGTATCTTAATTGACATTAAATGCTAGTATCAAGTTGATTAAAATTAACATGTACACTTTAATATACTTAATGCAGATCCACTGTTTCCAATTACGCACAAAACGTGCTCAATTTTACTGTAACACACATAAATGCATTGTTTAAAATACGCTCGACTGCTAAAGGTGTAAATGCAAACATATCCACGTTTTGCGTGTTGTAAATAAGACACCAACGTGTTCAAATTTAATGCGGTTCAAGTGTTTGAAAATGAACATCAAATGTATTTTAATTCCCTATAATATACATAAGTGCGTTGTTTTAAATCGTGTGTAGCATTTACATGTGTCAATTCCTAAAATTACACACCCTACGTGTAACAAATAACAAACATGGATTTGAAGGACGAGCATCATTAGCCAGTTACCAAAAGGAAGGAGGCACACATACAAACACTTCCATATGAATGCTATGAGCAAATGGAAACGCGCTGATACTACGCAGACAGGAGAAAGCCAGCTAGAGAGCTACATGGAAGCCTGGACTTTGGGGAATCGTGCCGATTTCTGCAAAGTAGACAATCCTTGGACCCGGCTCGTATACGTTCGACGAACGTAGAGAGGAAGCGAGAAAGCCGATTGGAATGGCAACCAGACCCAAAGACAGAGGTGGATGGAACGATAGAGGAAACCAGAACACAGGGGATGTTTACGGGAACGCAAACATACCAGGTTCCTGCATTATGGATGCAACGGAGTGGACTCGGATGCAACCTCTGGCATCCCTCAGCCACAGAAGCGCTTCGTTCTCTCTCTCTCTCTCTCTCTCTCTCTCTCTCTCTCTCTCTCTCTCTCTTCCTCCCGCATGCATCGTCCATGGCTCGCATATATGCGACGGATGTGGCCTCATATGCTCGTCCTTCTCGATTCCCGGCTTCGAAGCTCCCTCCCCGCATTTATTTATAATCAAATTCCGTGTATAGCGTTCCGTTGAGAATATAGCAGAGGGGGGAGAGGAGGCAAGCCATCGAGCGAGTTCGAATATCCAGCCCTGGACGTATGGCCCTGTTCACGTGTACACCCAACGGGAGCCTTCATTCGAGGGATTGCCAATCCTCCATGCACCACCCGCGCACCACACCTATATACCCCAAGAACACAAGATCCTCTTCCTCGACCGAAAAGAGCGAGACGAAACGGTAGCTCCATCCACCCCCTTTCTCCCCTTCCTCCCTGCCTCTCGCCTAGGCCTGGGTCTACGTACGTTTCGCAGATCGGCTCTGGCCGGTCAATTTAAAAATCAATATTGACCGAGGAACAGCCAATCCTTTATTTATCGACGCGGATTGTTGGTTGCCACCAGAACTCACAGTTTTGTTTCTCCTCCTTCGCTTTTTGCCATTCTTTTCCCGTTACCACCCTCGCTGAGACGATGCTTCCTCGCGGTTACCCCACAAGCAGGAACAAGAAGATTGCCCCTGCTGGAGGCTTTGCCATGTTATTTCAAACGCGTCTTGAATAATCCGGTCATCTCTGCCGACAACCTTCGCATTTCCGCTTTTTTCCTTTTTTCTTCTAGACATTCGTTGATGTCCCGGCCAAGGGAAGAATCTCCAACAGCGTTGTTTTACCACGTCCATCACGAAGTTCTGACGTAAGAGAAAAATACCATCCGCCCGTGTTTGTCTTTTTTGTAAAATGGAAGACAGGAGGCAGCATTCGAGAGGCCTTTGGTTCATCAGAATCAAGAAACTTTTGTTCCCCCTAGCTTCCTTCATGGAATTTGTTATCCCGAGGGTGCTGCAGAGGGTATCGGTTCGCCATTGGCCAGCCGAAAGTCATTTCGTTTCTTGGACACCGCGCGATCATATCATTTTTCTTGATCGCCGTCACTGCGTCAGGGCTATGCCGTAACACACATATATCTATAGACATACCGGCATGGTTTTCCTATCTAGCGAGGGTGTTCAGAATTTTCGGAGGGGTGCGCGAAAGCATCAGTTCCGAACCAGCAACGTGGTGTGCATGTACGTATATATATATATTTGAAAGGAAAAAGGCGAAGAACGAGGGACATTGGAACCCGAGGGTTGAACCCTTGGCTGATGCTGACTCTCACATCTTTCCAGCCCCGCCTCGCTCCGTGACTCGATCCTGTGCCCAGCACAGTCCCGCAAGCGTTCGCCCTTCAAACACCCGCTATTATGGACAATCAATCCAAAAAATTGACCCAAACAGCCCCAGGAGGTCGGCCTCGACGGGGTGCTTATCTCGGCGCAACGGAATCGGCCCAACCTCGCATCTTCAATTTTTCATTCGTCCCACGAAACGATAGAATAGGTCGATTGAAAAACGACGATTCACAAAACACTCGGGAATTTCACCAATGATAAATACAATTCCGTTGTATATATTTATAGTTGTAGAACGCCAACGGAATTGTCCGTGGTGGACTTCGCGATCGGTTTGCGGCCGATACTTAGATGGGTAATACATTATGATACGAGTACGAGAAACTTTTTCTAACGAGTGGCAGACTGACAATCAGCGGAATTAGAAAAAGATTTTTCGTCGAATATTGTACGAAATTTTATTTTACGGGGTGTGAAAATGGTGGTTTTGCGCATGCCTCGTGTGCGTAGAATGTTCATTATCATACGGAGTGAAATAATTTTTATTTTTCACAACTGCATGATTTTATGAACAAATTAAAAAATATATATATTTTATTTTAATATATTTTATTTTAAGCCGGCGATATAAGTCGTCTAGTGAGGCCCTCGTTTCAAACTGGTGGATAAAATATCTCGAGATCCACTTAACCGATTTTGATAAAATTTTTACCACATATTCTGTATAATATTATCTAGGGTATAGCGTAATACTTTTTTTGTTGGATGCCGCGGCCATTTTTTAATAATTAAAAAAAAAATGTTGTTAAAAATCCGCGTTTTTTTCAAACAGCTGTCATTTCTACAAAAAAAAAATTTCCCCCTAGACTACACTTTAGGTATTATATTTTTTTTTATAAGAATTTTTTTATTTTTTCACTTTTCAAACGATGCCTGACGGAGAAAAAAATTCCACCA